>CACRXE010000076.1:12855000-12882500 GCA_902685375.1 Neostethus bicornis
GGTCTGGTGGGTGATGTGGGCTCTGTGGATGTGTGTATTGGGTGTGTGTGTGTGTGTGTGTGTGTGTGTGGATGTGTATTCAGCAGGCAGACTTGTGGATTGGTCTAAACTCATTGTCCTATCTTCAGATTATTACCCACTCCATCACACACGCTCATGGCACGCACGTCTCCAACCGAGAGGAGAGAAACATCTCATCGTGGAAAAGTCTGTCTTCTAATTCCAGAGAAGTGTGTGTGTGTGTGTGTGTGTGTGTGTGTGTGTGTGTGTGCGTGCGGAAAAAAGACCTTTGACACCAACGTGTTCAAACAAATTTAGAAAAGTTTGACTGAAACGATTTGAGATGATTTTTGATGAAAAATCTTATTTTTTTTCTTTAACTTTGACTTCAAATTTAAAAAAAAGACGTGAAAAAGTTATAAAAAAGTTAAAAGATTAGAAAAAAAATCCAAAGCAAAAAATTTATGGAAATACAAAATTAAGAATTTATGTGAATAAATTAAAAAATCTACTTGATTTTTTAAAATCAGATGATTTGAATTTAAGTATTTAAATTTAAATAATTCATTCATTTTTTTTAACCGTCCAGCTTTAGGAGGGTCACGGAGAGCCGGAGCCTATCCCAGCGACAGGCAGGGTACACACCGATCAGGTCGCCTGTTCATCGCGGCACCAAATTTAAAAATAATTCTGTTATTTTTTTCTAAACGCATGTCTTAAAATTTTCTTTTTGCACAAAAACGCGATAAAATCAGTTTCTTTTTGACAATATATTTACTTCCATTAAATAAAACACAATATTTTTTTGGATGTTGAAAAAAAAAGAGAAAAAAAAAGCAGAATTTTGTACCAAATAGTTACACAAAAAACAAAAAAAATCTGTTGCAGAAACATTTTGGATGCTTTTTTTTTTCAGGGTTTCTATTCTAAGTCCATTTTTTTTTCACACAGACATTAAGAATACATTTAGAATATGTTGGGGTGTGTTTTCTGTACAGTCCCTCTCAGGCAAACACACACTTCTTCCACATGCGGGGGGTCAGACTGGACCTGGGCGGGGGGTTTTGGGGGCTGGAACCCCCCATTCAAATAGATATATATATATTTACATATACATATACAACCGTTTTCTTCGCGTCCAGATCCAGAAAAAAAACCCGGAGGAAAAAAAAAAAAAAAAACAGGCAAAAAACTTTGAAACTCCTGAGAAATGAGTTTTTTTTTTTTCAGTGGTTCAGTTTTTTTTTTTTTTTTTTTTTTTAGTGCTTTTTTTTCCCAGGAGAAAAACATGAGAAAAGTGGGTTTTTAGTCTCTGTGGATTCAGCGTGCGTGGGGCCGCACGCATGCGCATTCACACTGCAAAAAAGAACCAACAAAGAAACGGTGTTTTTTTTTTGTTTTAGTGACAGAAAAGCGGATTTTTTTAATGCATTCATAAAAAAAACGCGTTTTTTTGACGCATCGTGTTTTTGCTAATTTACGATCAAATTCTTACATTTTTAATTTAATAAGTTGCATTTTTTTATTTTGATGAACTTTTGAGTCAAAATTAGAGAAAATTTGGTGAAAATTTGTTTTTACGCATCAAAAACATTTCGTGTTTTTAATCTGTTTTTAGCGTTAATTTTTAAATTATCAGAAAAACGGAGGTTTTTCTATGTTTTTTAGTCCAAAAAAGTCTTTAAAAAGTTCTGATCTGCTGAGCGTGAACCAGATTCACCACCCTGAGGTCTGAGGTTTGAACCCGGACTCATGTCTCTGGTCTGCGGTGAGACCTGAACCTCCTCCCTGCAGGATCCCGGTCCTGGTCCTGGTCCTGGGTCTGGATCTCCAGACTGACCCGCGTCCAGCTTCTCTTTCCGCGTTTTAACAGAAAAAAAATCACCATTTTTTTCTTCTTTAAGTGGAAAAAAAATTAACCGCAAGTAAAAATTTTCTCTTAATTTTTATTAATTTGTGACCAAATTATTTAAATTTTTCTTTACTTTTAGTTTAAGTGCGTTTTTAATGAAAAAAATCAACGAGAATTTTTGATGAAAATAAGTGTTTACATTGGATTTTTGTGCAAATCGTTTCCGTTTGTTTGCGTTTTAAGTGCGCGTTTTTTCTCCTTCCATCCCATAATAACCGTAAGTTCGTTGGTTCTTTTCCGCAGTGCAGGTGGCTCCTTACACCGGCCTGTCCACAGCGTACTGGCATGCGCTCAGGTTGCTGGCAGGATTCTGAACGCTGGCATATCCAAAGCTGGAGTGCTGCTTGGCCTTCAGTCTCAGGCTGGCCAAACTCGAGTTACAAGTGTCCCTGTACACGTAGGGTGGAGTCGGGGGGGCGTAGGGACACGCGGGCGTGGGCACCCCAGAGTTGAGTGAGGGATTGCTGAGGTTGTTGAGGCTGTTGAGGCTGGAGCCTGGCACGCCGGTGACCCCAGAGGGCACCATGCTGGAGGTCATGGAGGAGATGGAGTTGGGGGGTGAGAACATGGTCTGGGAGGATAAGGGGTTAACGTTCATGGAGTTAAAGAAGGGGAAGCTCTTGGTGGATAAGGAGGCGGAGGTCAGGCCTTTAGCAGCCCAGTTGTTGTAGGTGTAACTGGGGTACATGTCGTCGTAAGGCTGCATGAGTCCGTTAAATTGGGGCCCGAAACCGTTCTTGCAAAGTTCAGCTTGTTGGTTCCGTTCGCGTTTCCTCCATTTCGCTCTGCGGTTTTTGAACCAAACCTGCGGCAAAAAGAAGAAAAAAGTTCAATAAAACAGAAAAAAATGTCCTTTTTTTGGTCTGAATTTAGAAAAAAAAATGTAATCCTAATTTTTTCAGATTGTGAATAAAACAAATCAGATTTTTATGGGTTTTTTTTTTTGGTTATTTTAATCCCAGATTAAGTCTGTGGTTTAGAACACACACACACACACACACACACACACACACACACACACACACACACACACACTCAGGATGCGTATTCCACCAGCTTTGCACCTCTTTCACACGCCGCGCGCTGCTAGCTTCTCGCCGCGCGTGAATTTTCACATCTTTAATTTAGAATTAATTAGAATTTTTTTTAGCAAAACAAATAAAAAAAAAAACAAAAAGAAGAAAATTATGTTTGATTTTTTTAAAAAAAGTTTTAATTTGTTTATTTTTTGTAAAAAAAAAAGATAAATTCAATGTTTTTCTTTTAAAAATTTGTGCGGATTTTTTTTAAATTTAAGTTGAAATTTATCAGATTTTTTTTTATTTGCAGAAAAAATATGTTTTTTTTCATGTTTTATTTCAATAAAAAGACGCGTGTTTTTTTTATTTTACGTGAAATTATTTTTAAACAAACTTATTTGCAGAAAAATTTTAAACAATTATTTTTCTTTCAACAAAAATTGAAGTTTTTCTTGTTTTATTTTGGTTTAAATTCGGTTTTTATTTTAAAAAAATTCAAAATTAGTCTGTTTTTCTGAAATTTTTTTAAAAATTGTTCCGAATTATTTTTATTTTTGCTGCAAAAATAATCGTTTTGTTTTTAAATTTAATTAAATTAACGCGTAAAATTTCTATTTGTGCGTAATTTCTTTTAAAACGCGCGTCTTTTTAAGAAAAACTGATCAGAAAAATTCTTTATTTGCGAAAAAAAACTTCTAAATTTTTCAAATTTTCAGTTTAAGTCGAAGTTTTTGCTTAAATTTGTGCGTCATTTTTTATTTTTACGCACAAAATGTTTCTTTAAATAAATTTTAAAAAAATCCATCAAAACAATTTTTCAAAATAAAACGTCTTGTTTTTAAAATAAAAATTAAATTAATCGTAAAGTTTCTGTTTTCTGTCATTTTTTTGCAGAAAAATCTGCGTTTTTTTTAGAAGAACTGATCCAAAAACGATCCAGTGAAATAAAAACGAGACGCACCCTGACTCTGGCTTCCGTCAGGTTGGTCCAGACCGCGATCTCCTCCCGGGTGCTCATGTCCGGATACCGGTTCCTCTGGAAGGTCGCCTCTAGTTCCTGCAGCTGCTGGCTGGTGAAGTGCGTCCTCTGTCTGCGCTGCCGTTTTTTCTTGGACGGATCATCCGGAGATTCTTCGTTTTTATTCTGGATTTTTTCTTTTTCTGTTGGAAAAAAAAAAAGAAAGTTTTTAAAAAAAATTTCTTAATTTTTTTTTAAACCTCCATCTTTCAGGATGACCTGATCTTACCCCCAGACTCAGGACTGGATGTGTCCGACACGGTGTGGACCTCCAGCCTGTGTTTGGTTGTTTCCACAGCGCGCTGCATGCCGTGGGGAGCGTGGGGAGCGTGGGGAGTGGGGTTGAGTTTGGACCCCGCAGGATGGTGGTGATGATGATGGGTTAATGGATCCCTCATAGAGTTCATCAGTAAAAAAAAGAACCCGCTTTTCTTTGGAATGTTTTCCTGTTCTAATGCGGAGGAAGGGTCTCCATGGTGCGGAGCTCTCTGTCAGACTGACAGGTACATCCAGAGACTCACACACACACACTCACACACATGCACGCGTCACCGCTTTGCGCCACGCCTCCACAGCCAACCAGAGGCTCGGAAAGCAGATCTGTTTGGATGTGTTTGGGGGGGAGATGGTGCCGCACGTTGCAGGAACAAATGAAAATAAGACGGATTGGATTCAGGGTTTCTTAAACTGGGGGAGCAGGCAGGGTCGACCCTTCTCAATCCGGAATAAAGTCTGATAAACTCTGAGGCTCATTCCTGGTTCACGTTACGCAAAACCAAACTTAATCATTCTGCTTTATTTTGAAAAAACCTCAAACTTTAAAGTAAAAAAAACAACAAACTTAGAGCTCCTTACAGGGGCGGATCCAGGGAGTTACAAACAGGGGTCTGAGGTGCTTGGGGGGCATCCTGACCAGATGCCCGAACCACCCCATCTGGCTCCTCTCGACCTGGAGGAGGAGCGGCTTGACACCGAGCTCCTCCCAGATGGCAGAGCTCCTCACTCGATCTCTGAGTGAGAGCCCAGCCACCCTGCGGAGGAAGCTCATTTTGGCCGCTTGAATCCGCGATCTTTCGGTCACCACCGCACTGGTGGAACGTAGCTGAAATGTGAATCCTGGTTACCATGGTGAGGGTAGGAATGTAGATCCTGGTTACCATGGAGAGGGTAGGAACGTAGATCCTGGTTACCATGGTGAGGATAGGAACGTAGATCCTGGTTACCATGGTGAGGGTAGGAACGTAGATCCTGGTTACCATGGTGAGGGTAGGAACGTAGATCTTGGTTACTGTGGTGAGGGTAGGAACGTAGATCCTGGTTACCATGGTGAGGGTGGGAACGTAGATCCTGGTTACCATGGTAAGGGTAGGAACGTAGATCCTGGTTACCATGGTGAGGGTAGGAATGTAGATCCTGGTTACCGTGGTGAGGGTAGGAAAGTAGATCCTGGTTACCATGGTGAGGATAGGAAAGTAGATCCTGGTTACCATGGTGAGGGTAGGAACATAGATCCTGGTTACCGTGGTGAGGGTAGGAACATAGATCCTGGTTACTGTGGTGAGGGTAGGAAAGTAGATCCTGGTTACCATGGTGAGGATAGGAAAGTAGATCCTGGTTACCATGGTGAGGGTAGGAAAATAGATCCTGGTTACCATGGTGAGGGTAGGTACGTAGATCCCGGTTACCATGGTGAGGGTGGGAAAGTAGATCCTGGTTACCATGGTGAGGGTAGGAACGTAGATCCTGGTTACCATGGTGAGGGTAGGAACGTAGATCCTGGTTACCATGGTGAGGGTAGGAACGTACATCCTGGTTACCATGGTGAGGGTAGGAACGTAGATCCTGGTTACCATGGTGAGGGTAGGAACGTACATCCTGGTTACCATGGTGAGGGTAGGAACGTAGATCCTGGTTACCATGGTGAGGGTAGGAACGTAGATCCTGGTTACTATGGTGAGGGTAGGAACGTACATCCTGGTTACCATGGTGAGGGTGGTCTAACGTGTCCCAGAAAATCTAAAAATAAGGCGTATTTTCCTCCATATTTACAAAATAAAGTCTATAAAACACTAAAATAACAGGTTTTAATCAGAACTTTTAAGAATCTAAAAGACTTTTTTTCAAATTTTAAGAAGTTCTATTGTTTGTTTTTGAGCTGTTCGTGAATCAGACGGTTCAATCACTGACACCTACGTGCCCGTTCAAGGTTGGGTTGATCCTTCTTAAACCAAAATTAGTTAATCCTAAAGATTTATCTTGGTTTAAAAAAGATTTTCGATCATTTTTAGACTTTAACAAGTCAGATTTTAGATGTTTAACTCAGCTTCAGCTTAAAATTCATTAAGAATTTCTCCTCTGAATTCATTTGTCGACAAATAAGAAGAATTCCTTCATTCGTCCCACAATGTGGGGGTTACTGTGCTGCATGGCACCGCAGCAGGCAGCCACACAACAACGACAATGTAGGAACAACCATGGTTTAGAGTCTGCTCTAGGGACACAAACCAGTCTGTCCTGGTCCAAAGACAACCACTCTACCTAAGAGCCAACCTCACCCCGATCAGAACCAAGGACAAACACCGTACCACTGAGCCAATCTCACCCCTAGACCCTGGATCTGTCGACCATGCTCGTTTTTCACACGTGTGTTTGAAAACAAAACTAGTGTCGTATATGAGTGGGTCATTATTTTTTTCAGGGTTTTATTTTCTTTGCATGTCTTTTCTGTGGTCCCAGGGACGGCTTGGGCCCAGCAGGAATCGAACCAGGTCGAAAGACGGTTTCTCTACCACTAGGCCAACGCCCCCTGGGACTTTACTGTCTGTTTAATTTAAAAAAAACAAGCGTAAAAACTTTCTTTTAAATCTAACATGTTCGTTTTAGAGCGATGGCTGATGAGTTTGACTGTCTGTGAAAAAAATTATCCGACCGGTCCAGTAGTCTTAAACGTATTAACTCGGCTACCCTCCTCTTCCTTCTCTTTCCTGCGAGGCGTGCACCCCTCTCCCCGCTCCTGTGTCCGCCCCTGCTTTAATAGTAACTTTATGTTGGGGTGTCGTCAGTGTTCTTGTGACAGACGTGTCGTAGGTCGCAGGGTTTCAGTCACAGGTTTAGAGGAGCTGTAGGACTACGGGGGGTTTCATTAGGTGTATGTTGATTATTATGGGATGCAGAGACATTAAAAAACGAGATCTACTGATTGGAACAGCTTAATGTTGGTCATTCAGTGATTCTTTATGACCCTCACAGGGTCATAAAGACGAGGAGACCCCTCCTGATGGAATGAGTCTGACCTCTCAATTACAACCTTTTATTTTGGAAAATTGAATTTTTTTATCCCTTTATTTCTCTTTGGTTCTGATCGAAGAGGCGTTGGCTCAGTGGTAGAGTGTTGGTCCTGGGTACGAATCCCACTGAGTCGTCTTGGTCTCCCTGGAACAGACACCTAACCCCCTAGTTGGTGTCATCGTGGCTGCCTGCTGTGGTGCAATGCAGCACTGGATTGTGGAAAAAATAAAGGATTTTTTCTGATTGAAAATCTTTTTCAGTTAAATTCTTTCAAACTATGTTTTATTTTACTTTTATTTTGAAAAGTCAGACTTATTTTTGTTTTGAAAAAAAAAACTTAAATCTGAAAATAAATGAATAGAAAAGTTTTTAAATAAAAAAAAATTCAACAAATAAAATCAAATCGACTAAAATCTGAATAAAACAATTAAAAAAAATCAAACATTTATCAACATTATTTGTAATTAAAACCTCAAAATTTTCACATGTGTGTCTCAGAAAACCCATTCAGTTCATCTACAGCAGGTACTGAGTGACTGTGGGCAGTTTCATGAAAAATCCCATCAGCGGTTTGGGAGACGTCGCATTGAAGACAAACGGCCTTGACCTTTGGTCTCATGAGCCTTTAGAGCTAATCAGTTCAACTATAGTCGGTACCAACTATAAAGTTAGTGGTTTGGAAGGTTTTGTTTTCAAATATTTTGAGTAAAAACAATTTAAAAAATCATTTAAATTTGTTACAAAGTGTCGGAAAAGTTTCGTTTTTAATGTGTGTGTGTGTGTGTGTGTGTGTGTGTGTGTGTGTGTGTGTGTGTGTGTGATCCCGTGCCCACAACTCCACTCTGGGGTTATACCTTGTAATCTCTAGATGGTATATTTTGGGTATGAACGGCAACGACGTGGTGAAGCCCGGATTATACCCGTGTGTGTGTGTGTCAGCATTAGAAAGAAAACGACCGAGATTCACCAAAAATAAAAACATCGGTATCGTGACACACACACACACACACACACACACACACACACACACATACTTACACACACCGGCACACACACACTCACACACACAAACATACATATACACACATACTTACACACACCAGCACACACACGCTCTCACACTCACACACATACTTACACACATACTTACACACACACTCTCACACTCACACACACACACACACACGCACACATACATATACACACATACTTACACACACCGGCACACACACACACACACTCTCACACACACATACATTTTCACACGCACGCGTACACACACCGAGACACACTGAGACACACCGAGACACACATACACACACACTCACAAAACGGCTCACACTTGCACACAGACATACACACTTATACACATACACACCGACACAGACATACACACACACACACTGAAACACCAACACACACAGACACATACACACTCACACACACCCACTTATACACACCAGCACACACATACACATACCCACACACACTTACACACACAGAGACACATACACACACATCAACACACACACTCAGACACACACTTACACAAGTCCCAGGAGGGTTGGCTAAGGCTTAAATCACTGGTCTTTCTGTGTGGAGTTTACATGTTCTCCCTGTGTATGTGTGTGTTTTCTCTGGTTTCCTCCAAAAACATACATGTTAGGTTGATCGGCTGCTAGGAATGAGTGTGTGTGGATGGTCGTCTGTGTGTGTGTGGCTCCATGACACACTGGCATCCTGTTTGGTGTGTATCCTGCCTCTTGCCTGAAACCAGCCGGGATAGGCTCCGTTTCCTCCCACAACCCATGAGGAATGACCGACTCAGAGGATTATTTTGATATTTTTTTATCCTCATAGGGAACCCTGCGCTGCATTGCACCGCAGCAGGCAGCCAAGACGGTGCCAATGGGGGGAGAAACTAGGAGTTATGTGTCTGAACGAGAGACACCTAGATATGAACTCAGCTGGAATCGAACCGGCAACTCTTCAGTCTAAAGATGCTGATTTAAAGATACAGTAAAATAAAATAAAACGGTTTATGTGTAAAAAAAAAGGTCAAATATTCTGGTTGTTTATCTGTTGATGGGGTTGTGTGTGAAACAGGGAGTGTATGGACACACACACACACACACACACACACACACACACACACACACACACACACACACACACACACACACACACACACACAAACACTGAAATTTTTTTTAAGTAATTTTGTTTGTAAATGAAGTAATTTCTAATAAATATTTTCATTTACTAGATGATTAATTTTGTTTCTGTTGCCATGGTTACAGATCCATGCCATCCCTAAATATGCGCATCAAACTGCAGTCTGTTTACAACCAGCAGGTGTCGCTCTAACATAAAACAAAGCACCCAAGGCCAAAAACAGTCTTAAAAAAGAAACAGAAATCTAATCAAATTACATTTCAAATAATATTTAAATTAACTTAATTTAAAAAAAAAAGCAGAAAAATTTGCTCTTTAAAAAAATTATAAAAAATAATTTAAAAGATAAATTAAAGGAAAATTTAAATTATATACGAAGTTAAAAAAAATAATAATAATAAAATAATAATTAAAAAAAAAGATTTTTTAAAAAATCATAAACACATTTTTCTGTTTTTTTTCTCGCAGGTTTTTTTTTTTTTTTTGCGTGTTTTTTAATTCTCACCTATTTGCGCGCACGTGGAGCTCAGTTTGCGGCAGTGAGAATCCATCATCCACCTTCTTCTTCCGCTTCTGGAACAAAAAAACCCAAACAGTCATCAGCTTCTCATTAAAACTAAACAGTTTAATTACAGAAAATTAAAAAAAAAAAAGCTTTAAAAAAATATGATTAAATTCATTTAAAATTCATTCATTTTCTGAACCGTTCATCCCTAACGGGGACACGGGGTGACAGAGCCTATCCCGGCTGGTTAAGGCGGGAGGCAGGGTACACCTCTAACAGGTCACCAGTCTGTCGTGAGGCCACACACACACACACACACACACACACACACACACACACACACACACACACACAACCATCCACACTCTCATTCATTTTTATGGTCAATTTTCAAGCAGCCAATCATCTAACATGTATGATTTTGGGAGTGTGTGTGGAAACCCACACATACAGGGGAGAACATGCAGACTCTACACAGAAATACGAGTGTTTCAACCCTCTTCTCCACCTAGGACTCAAACCCCTGACCTTCTAGCTGTGAGGCCGCAGTGCTACCCACTGCGCATGCGTTTAAGATTGAATTTAAACTCACCTTAAATTATTTTCTAATGAAAAACTTGCTGTTTTATTTTGTGTGTGTGTGTGTGTGTGTATGAGAGAGAGAGAGAGAGAGAGAGAGAGAGAGAGAGAGTGTGTGTGTGTGTGTGTGTGTGCGTGTGTGTGTGTGTGTGTGTGTGTGTCTGATTGAGACGTCTGTCTGCGGCTTATTAAATAATGCATTCTCACGCGGCTCAGATTAAACATATTTTTTTGGGGTCCCTCTTCGTGTGTTTTCTGTTACGGAGGTACAGGCTAGTTTTTACACGCGTTGTTTTTATTCAGATATTTTTTAATTTATTTCAGCAACAAAAAAATAACAAAGATTGTTTTTTACTCCAAAAAATATGAAAAAAATCCTTTTTTTTTTTACACACTGATGTTTTTAAATGAATCTGATTGGTTGTTTCTTTAAATCAGGGTGTCACAATCCGGGTCGTGGACGGTCTGGGGTCGTGGACGGCGGGGGTCCTGGACGGTTTCCTGTGTTCCTGGTTTTATTTTATAAAGTGAAATCAACAGCCAATCAAATTTAGTTTTGACTGATTAACTTTGATCAGGTAAAAACACTTGGAAACCTCCAGGAGACCCGTTTCTACAGGACCCCAGCTCATTCCGACCCCGGCCCTGCAGGACCCGGCCGTCCACGACACGGAGATGGACACCCTTGGTTTAAAAAGCGGGCAAAAAAAATCTTCAATCCGACCAAAAAATCTTAATTTAATATTTAAAATTTGCTTTAAAATTTAATTTATTTGAACAAAATTCCAAAAAAATGACTAAATAAAAATTTTAAAATTGACTAAATTCTGACAAAAATTCAGTTAAATGTAATAAATTATTTTAAAAAATGCTATTTTTTGCTTTTTATTTACAAATTAAAAGTCATTAAAAGCGTTTTAATTTGAAATTTATTCTCATTAGTTTAATTAAATCTACATTTTAATTAAATTATGATAAATTAGAGGATTTGAGTTTGAATTTAAGTGAAAAACAAACAACTAAAAGGTTCATTTTGTGTATTTTTTCATCTAAAATGTGCAGATTTTTTCACAAAAACATTCATTTTAATGTTAAAAATAAAGAAAAATCTTATTTTTTTCACTCAGATGATAAAAATATTCAAATTGAACCAGATTTTTACTGATTTTAAGATGATTTTTAAAGATTTTCTCTGATTTAATCTTAATAATTCTTCATTTTTTCTCATTTTAAACGCATCTTAATCAAACATCTTTGACTTGTTGATATTTTAAAGCGTTAAAAAACGCGTTTTTAGGATAAAAATCCTCCGCGTTTCTTCGTTTAAAGTCTTTACTCACCACGAAGGAAAAATCCACTGAAAAAAATCCACGGGATTTCATTCAAACTCCTTTTTCTCAGATTAAACTTTGCGTCCGACGAGCTGCAGCCGCCGCGTCTCAGAGCAGAGCGGAAAGAACCGCGTCTTTACGGGCGGAGTGTGTGTGTGTGTGTGTGTGTGTGTGTGTGTGTGTGTGTGTGTGTGTGAGCAGACAGCGCGGAGGAGGCGCTCTGACTTCTGCTCTTCTTTCTCTTTACTTCCAAGACTGCTGAGATTTTTCCACCCAGTGTGTGTGTGTGTGTGTGTGTGTGTGTGTGTGTGTGTGTGTGTGTGTGTGTCAGAGAAAAAAAACTCTGAGCTTCTCAACTTTCAGCAGCAATCAAACAAAGAAAGAAAAAAATCATATTTTAAAAGAGAAAAAGAGCAAAATAATGGAAAAAAAAAGCTTTTTATTTTAATAAAATATCATTTTTATTTTATTAAATTTTTTAACTGATGAAAAATAAATGTAATTTTAACCATTTTTTATGCTTTTTTCAGCTCATTTTAAAGCAAAAAAATGCATTTAAAGCATTTTTAATGATGGAAATTTTATTTTGAAAAATAAAAACAAATTTTCAAGTCAAAAATAAAATGATGTATAATTTATTTTATTTTTTAAAGCATCTTTTTTATTTTATTTCCTGCTTTGTTTGATTATTTTTTTTTATTTTAAATAAAAAAAAAATGCAAATTATTAATGAAAAAAATTAGAAATTAAAAATCAAAACAATTCTAATTGGACAAAATACAGAATTTTTCAAAACAAAAGCTCAGTTTTATTTTATTTCTGTTTGAAATGTCAAAATAAAACTGATTTCAAAAGAAAATAGATTTAAAGCAGAATGACTGCGCCGCAGCAAACAGGCGCAATCTGTGCGGATAAACCGAGCATCTGGCGCTTTTCTGGATGCAGTTTTTTTTTTTTGCAGGCCGGACGTGGGCAGCAGACTAATCCCGGGTTTACATTTTTAGTCATACCCTCCATTAAAGCAGTCATTAATGCAGCCAGCAGCACAAGAAAAAAAAAAAAAAAAAAAACACCGATACGACGAGAAAAGAGGAAATAAAATGTCTGTTAATCTATCAGATTAAAAAATGAGGATCAAACTGAGGCCCGCGGGTCACATAAGGACCGCTAGGATTTTTAATCCGGTCTCTTTCAGATTAATTCATTTAATTAAGATGATTTTTTTCTTGTAAAAAGTGGGAAAATTCTATTATTTTTTTTTGCTTCTTTTTTAGAATTTTACTCATTTGGATTTTTTTCTTGATTTTTTCAACATCGCTTATAAATTCAGTTAATTTTATCACATTAATGAGTGACATAAAGTGGTTTTAATAGCATGTGGGCTTCATCCAGACGCTTAGAGAAGAAGGGACGTGTTCACTTTAAATCTCAAATGTGTATGTTTTGGATTTTAAATGGAAATTAAAGCATTTTTTTAACACTTTGACCATTTTTTCAGGGTCTAATTTTGGAACCACGAGTCCAAATACGTCTGAATGGAAGGATTACATGAAAAAAAAGAGGGACGTTTTAGAAAAACATGGAGTTTATTAAAGAAGAATCATCTGGTGAAATCAGGGTGATGATTTCAGGGCGAAAAGATCTCTGATTTTAAAATCATAGATTCAGTCCAAGATGATTTTGGTCTGTCTACGTTTCCCAGCATCTCTACCAGACCTGGTTGACCCTCCTTTGAAACTCTTACTCTTTTTTTGACACATTTAAACACATTTTTTAAAATTAAAGCTTCATTCTTTAAATGTTTTTAATGATAGAACTTTTAAAGCTCATTTTTTTGGGGGAACGTCTTCACGTCTCAGGTTTAGAACTCCTCTTCATGGGTTTGTTTTGGATCTTTTTGACTGTGAATCCGTCTCGTGTGACATCATGTGCTGGTTTATGTTTTTAAAATGGACCTCATAAGGAGTCGTGTCTCCTCGAAGGACGAATAAGACAAAAAAAAAAATCCAAGAATCTGACTGTGATCCATGTTTAAAGAAGCCCAGATGAGTCTGGTCGAATCTATCAGAAGGAAATTAGAGGAATTAATAAAAGAAATTCTTTATTTCTAAAAGATATTTTTGTTTTAAGGTGGATTTTCATAAAGAATCAAACTAGAGGTTTAAATCATGGTGCAGTCTGAGACCCTCAGACCCCGCCCGCTCCTTCACAGAGAAAAGAGTAGAAAAGTGTAAAAGTCAGAGGAGAGGCTTTTCTTTCTCACGCAGACAGAAAGGTGCAGAGAAATGCCTGCAGTTCAGAACAGGCTGCTGGGATGAAATCTTTCGCCTGGAGGGCAAACCGGCTCCTTCTTTTCATTTCAAGCGCTTATTGATTCTCTGTTGTCATCTTTGGCGACGCAGAAGGACACTTGAAAGAATTTCTGATGTGAGAAACGGGGTGACCTGCTCTGCTGATTCCTAACGAGCTGCACGGCGGAGAGCATTTTAAACACTCTGAGCCTGTTAGACACACACACACACACACACACACACACACACACACACACAAACACACAGACTTTAAAACATGGAAATTAATCTGTTTAAATCACATTATTTTAAATCTTAACATATTTTTTTACATTAAATGAAAATCAATGGTTTTAAGATTTTATTTTTTTAATTTTTTATCACAAATATTTACATTGGTTTTAAATTTAATGTTGAAATTTATTCTAAAATCCTGTTAATTTGAGCCTATTTTTCTTCATTTTTTAGGTCTCATCTCGTTGTTCTAATCTCTACTGTATTCCCAGATAATCCCATCTCCCTCTTTGTGAATTCTCTGATAAATCCTCGACGTTATGAACTCGTCTCTGGATTCGAGAAGCTTGTCAAATATTAACTGGATCCAGTTTTTAAAACCAGACCGAGCTTCTTTCAAACCACATCTGACGTCGCCTCGGAAACCATTTGACTCATTAAAACTGAACCTAAACTCAGCTACTTGAACCCACTAACGAGACGAATCCGTTAATGATCTGTTAATACGTCAAAAACAAAACCGAGCTTTTATTGTTTAAGTTAAAAAAAGGAACAATTGAGACGAAAACGAGACGAAACGAGACTTTGAGCCGTGTTTTTATTTGTCGAGCTTGAATTCTGTTGGAATATTTCTTCGTACACGAGGGTCTTTATTTGTATCGATATTTATACAGATTCAGAAAAGATTCCAGTGAGACTGAAACATCCTGTGTGTGTTTTCGTTAAGCATCACTCCAAGATCGTTATTAGTGCAAAAGCTGCCTGTAAATGAAGCAAATTAAAAGGGTGGATCTTTGATAGCTCTTGAGCTTGTTGAGCGGCTTTGTGGCTGATCCGTGCTATTCCAGCTCTGTCACAGTACCAAAGAGAGAAGCTAAGCACTCCAACGCTGCAGCATGGCTTGTGGTTTGCAGTGTAACAAGCAAATGACTTACAGCCCCCTCCCCTTGTCTACCATCCCCCACATGCCCAGCTTACAGGGGGTATATTTAAAAACCACTCTGTTCTTCTGTAATTACGCCAAATTCGCTCCAACATAAAATACTCACCGTGGTTTTGGCTTCTGACTGATTTCATTTCAATCCCGTGCAAGAGGCGTCTCGGAATGAGTCGGGATTATTTGGAATTAGCCTCTGCAGCACGTCGTTTGGTGTGAACACGCTGTCATGGTCACTCGGAGGTGCATGCATAAACACATGCGGCCTCAGCTTTAATCACAGGTGCGACTGGGCCAATAAATTGCTGGAGCAGGTCTCTGATCAATTACAGAAAAAATCAATCCGAGCTGCCACGAAAACGCCTGAGGGGAAATCGGCCAAGAATGAAATTGGTGTGATGAAATGACTATGATGCTTCCCACCCTGTCAATAAGATGTAAAACAGTCTGGAAACATCTGGAGAGGTCTGTCAGCAGGACAGAGGTGCACATGGAGAGGTGGGCACAGAGGTCACTGCTTATTAAAGACAAAAAAACCCTGATTTTTACAAAGTTTAAAGTCATAAAAACATCTTTTTACTGGTTCTTTTAAACCAGAATTGGCCAAATGTTTCCATCCAGGGAAAGGAAGGGGTTTGTTTTGTGTAGACGTCGTACAGTTTGCTGAAACTTGTTTTTTTTTTCCCCCCATTGAGATCCGACCCCGACCCGGCAGGTGTTTGAATTTACATAGAAATAATTGTTAAACACACACACGACCCGGAGCGTCTCCAGGTGGTGAAGAAAGCAATAAAAGAAACAGAGAAATAAACAGAGAAGCAGCCGCGGAGTGACATGTCTAATCTGAAATCAGGATTCTAGTCCCATGTCATGTGTTGTGATTAGTTCCAGTTTTTCATGCTCGTCTGTCCTTTTCACGGAGCCGCGTCGCCTGGCTGCACCGCTCACACAAGCTCCACGGCGACCTGAGAAACGCTCGTAGGTCAACATGCACTCATAATGCACATCTCAGAGTCCCAGTCCAAACATCATGGACTGGAACTGAGGAAGATTTTTTAGGAAATGTGTTTCTGGTGTTAATCTTTGGACGACCGTGTGGACGGCGGCTCATATGAAGCTCCACGCCTCTTTGGCCTTTTCCTTCAAGTCCGCTCTTCAGATTCAGTAATCCATTGTGAGGAAACATCAGAGGAAAGGTGACGGAGGAGGAGGGGGCACACGTGCATGCTCATAACTCTTCACGGTGGATGTAAGATCAGTGTGTGTGGAGTCTCCGGGTGAGCCGAAAGAGAAAGGGGAACTGTTTGTGTGTGAATGTCAAGGGTGGGGGTGTCTAATCCAGTCCCAGTGTGAAACTGTTGACATTTGTTCTTTTTTTCCCTTCATTATGTGACTGGGCCTGTTTTGCGCTGGATTAGCTACAAATCTCCCATGCAGCACATTCAGCATGCCACTAGTAGTTTAACTTCATTAATAATGGATGAAGAGATTTTAATCCAGGAGGAAGAGAGCATGGCAGCAGACAGAGGACCGGCAGACTCTGGTCACCAGATTCTAGATGTCTTCATTAGAATATGATATCAATACCTTTGTCTCAGGGTGTCGTTTGCAAACAGCCAGCCGGGGAGGGGTGGCGTGATTGGACGGGGTCTCGGCGGTGTGTGTGAGGGTATCATCCATTGATTGTGTTTACTCAAGCTTCTGATTGCAGACTATTATAGAAGTCCGGGGGACACACCCCGACCCGACGGCAGGATAACGAGGATTAAAGGAATAAATATTCACTGTTTATGTCTCTGCTGGTCGATTTGAGTTTTACCAAAATAAAAGAGGAACGCCATGAGGACGGAATAAAGAACCACGAGGAGCCACGAGGAGCCACGAGGAGCTCAAGCCGGGATTAATGAATATTGTTTTGGGGTTTTTAAATTAAAAAATCAGAAAAAAAAACCTTCAAAATAAAACAAATTTGTTCAATTAAAATAAACATAAGCATTGAATGGGTTAAAAAAATGTTTATGTGAAAACTTTCAGTCGTTTGAGATTTTTAAATTTTCTGAACTCAATCCTGAAAACCTCATAAATTCATCAATAGTCGGTACTGAGTAAATGTGTTTGGTTTTATTAAAATTCTTCCTGCTTTGGAAGAAACTGTGTTTTATTTTGTAAATAAAAGATCTTAGGCGGCACAGTGGGTAGCACAGGGGCCTCACAGCAAGAAGGTCAGGGGTATGAGTCCTGGGTGGGGACTAGGCTTAGAACACTGGCTTTCTGTGTGTAGTTTGCATGTTCTCCTTGTGAATATGTGGGTTTTCTCTGGTTTCCTCCAAAAATAAAACATATTAGATTGATTAACCCCTACATGATTGCTCCTGGGAATGAGTGTGTGTGTGTGTGTGTGTGTGTGTGTGTGTGTGTGTGTGTGTGTGTGTGTGTGTGTGTGTGTGTGTGTGTGTGTGTGGCCCCCTGACAGACTGGCGACCTGTTCGGGGTGTAGCCTGCCCTTTGGTTTGAATCAGCCAGGATGGGTTCTGGCACCCCCTGATACCCCATGAGGTACAGACGGTTAAGAAAGTGACTGATTGAATAAAAAATCTGAATAAAGCATTAAAAATATTGCATTTTTGCAGATGATTCAAATTAATTTTGTTCTGTTTAAAATCTGAAAATATTAGTTTACGTTAACGAGCAAGAAATAATATGATTATTTCTCAATTTAAACACGAGATAAAAATCTACTGCAAATATTAAATTTATGAAGAAGAATTTTAACAAAGAGAAAATCAATGTGCTTTAATTTTTGGGGTCGTTTTAGATGAAAATTTATAATTGAAACAACAGAATGTCCATCAACTGATTCTGATTGGTTCATTCTTCTGAACTGTTTATCCCTAATGAGGTCGCAGGGGGTACTGGAGCCTATCCCAGCTGATTTCAGATAAGAGGGAGGATCCACCCCAAACAGGTCCCCTGTTTGTTATAGAGCCACACACACTCTCAATCTTAGGGGTAATTTTTATAGCACCCAATCAACCTGACATGTATGTTTTTGGAGGAAACCAGATAAAACCCACACATACACAGGAAGAACATGCAAACTACACAAAGAAATTCTAGAGTTTCAAGTCTCGTCCCCCCTCTGGGACTCAAACCCCTGACCTTGTTGCTGTGAGGTCATCATGAGTCTAACACTCTAAGTACCGTCTGCTAAAAATTAAGTGAAAATTGTCACATTTTTGATAAAATGAAACATTTATTATTAAATTATTTTGAAATGCAGTTTTTTTTGTTCATTGATTTTAGCTTTTTTTCCATATTTTGTTGAAGTCTATACAAATCATTATGATTCAAATACTCCTTTACCAATTTTACTGAAAAAAAAATCATGATTATTTTTAAAGACTCCTCACGTTTGAAGTGTTTCTGAAAAAATTCACATCTTTTACGTATATTTTTGGTTATTTTCAAGGAAAAAAAAATTTTGTTACCATGTGGTTTATAAAAGGCTTTTGTTCTAAATGAAAAGAATGGAGGAAATGATGATTTTAAAAGTCACTAAACATAAAAAAAAAAAAAAAAACAAACAAGCAAAAAAAACTATTTCCCTTGTGAAAAACAAATGAAATTTTAAATACAAAAAGAAGCGTCTCTGGTGATGGCAGCCTGTCCGAGTAACTCTCCATATTTTTGCTGGATTTTTTGTTGTAGTTTTAAGAGCTGATCTCCTTCATCAGCTCCTTCATGTGGAGTCTTCATGGTTGTGTGGAGATGTTCCTGCTGGAGTGAATCAGAAGGAATGAAGACAGGATCTTCTGAGTGACATCATCAGTGCTTCCTGTCTGAACATACTCGACTTCACTATGGAACTAAAGATGGTGGACTGCTGGTGTTGTTCCATCACAGTGAAGGATCAACATGTGGAGCTTTTAGAGACAGTTTAACATCGTATAATGATTAACTGGAGATGAAAAAAAAACGTTGCCATGGTAACACATATTCCACCCAGGCAGAGCCAACTGTGGTGTGCTCCACCATCGCTGCTGTTCCACTTTTTTCAACCGAGCTGCTGTTCCACCAAGCGGTGTCATGAAGCTGTGTGCAGGTGGAAAGAAGAAGACCCAACTACAGACAGAAAACATGGGTTATTTAAATTTGGAAGTTCATTAATACTGAGGAAAGAAAAACAAAGTCTCAGTGCCATGGTAAAAGGTCAGGAACCTGGCTGGAAGGGATGGTATGATCCGACGTGGAGGTCTGGGAGGATTGCCCTTAAATAGACGGCAGGGTACACAGATGTGTTGCATCAGGAATCAATCTCAGGTGTCTCTAATCAGGGTGATCAGGAACATCCAGGGCTACCTCTGGCGGCAGGAGAGGGGGCCATGACAAACGGCTGTTCCAGCTCCACCTTCACCAACTCGGCACCCCTTTGCAGCTGTTCTGAAGCTGTTTGGAGCTCTGTTTTGGACTCCAGAACATTACCAAATCAGAAGTGCTCCTGTTGGACTTAATCAAAGTATCTAACGTGTCTTTTTTCATATTTGTTTTGTTTGAATCCAAGGCAAGGCAAGTTTATTTGTAGCACAATTCATACAAAATGTATGTAGTGAATACTTTCTTCAAGAAAAGGCTGGAACACAGGGTGACTTACAAGAGTGGAGGAAGGAGTACACAGGTAGATTACAATTTGTGTAGACAGTGTAATCTGAAAGAGATCAGTGACTGAAAAGTTGTAGCAGGAGACAATGTAGCCAAACAGCACAGGATGGACGTGTGTAAGATGACCATAGCAGTGAGGAAGTTTAAAAAGATGAAGGGAGTGCAGAAGACTAAATGGTGGAAGCTGAAAAAGAAAGAGTGCTGCTTGAACTTTATAAAGGAGTTGAGACAGGCTCTTGGTGGGCAGGAGAAGCTTCCAGATGACTGGACAACTACAGCTAATGCGATCAGGGAGACAGGCAAGAGAGTACTTGGTGTGTCATCTGGAAGGAAGATAGATAGAGAGACGTGGTGGTGGAATGAGGAGGTGCAGGATTGTATCAAAAGAAAGAGGCTGGCTAAGAAGAAGTGGGACACTGAGAGGACTGAGGAGAATAGGCAAGAATACAGGGAGATACAGCGTAAGGTCAAAGTAGAGGTGGCAAAGGCAAAACAACTAGCCTATGATGACCTATACGCTACGCTGAACAGCAAGGAGGGATAGATGGACCTATACAGGTTGGCAAGACAGAGAGACAAAGATGGGAAGGATGTGCAGCAAGTTAGGGTGATGAAAGACAGGAATGGATGTCTCTTGACAGATGCCAGTAATGTGATGGGAAGATGGAAAGAGTACTTTGAAGAGTTGATGAATGAAGAAAATGAAAGAGAACAAAGAGTAGAAGAAGTTACCATAGTGGAGCGGAAAGTAGCTAAGATCAGTAAGGTAGAAATAAAGAGGGTGCTGAAGAGGATGAAGAGTGGAAAGGCACTGGGTCCTGATGATATCCCTGTAGAAGTATGGAAGTGTTTAGGTGAGGTGGCAGTAGAGTTTCTGATCAGGCTGTTTAACATGATATTAGAAAGTGAGAAGATGCCTGATGAAATGCAGCTTCTCCATGTTTAGTCCTGACTCTAGACATCAGCAGGAGGCCGGTCCCAGAGGTCCTCAGAGTTCTAGATGGTTCATGTTTAGTCCTGACTCTAGACACCAGCAGGAGGCCGGTCCCAGAGGTCCTCAGAGTTCTAGATGGTTCATGTTTAGTCCTGACTCTAGACACCAGCAGGAGGCCGGTCCCAGAGGTCCTCAGAGTTCTAGATGGTTCATGTTTAGTCCTGACTCTAGACACCAGCAGGAGGCCGGTCCCAGAGGTCCTCAGAGTTCTAGATGGTTCATGTTTAGTCCTGACTCTAAACACCAGCTGGAGGCCGGTCCCAGAGGTCCTCAGAGTTCTAGATGGTTCATGTTTAGTCCTGACTCTAGACATCAGCAGGAGGCCGGTCCCAGAGGTCCTCAGAGTTCTAGATGGTTCATGTTTAGTCCTGACTCTAGACACCAGCTGGAGGCCGGTCCCAGAGGTCCTCAGAGTTCTAGATGGTTCATGTTTAGTCCTGACTCTAGACATCAGCAGGAGGCCGGTCCCAGAGGTCCTCAGAGTTCTAGATGGTTCATAAGGTACTAACATATCACAGATGTACTTTGGTGCTAGACCATGGAGAGACTTAAACACAAGCAGAGCAGCTTTATTCTCTGAGCCACAGGAAGCCAGTGCAGAGACTTGAGCACAGGACTAATGAGATCATATTTTCTAGATCTTGTTAAGACTTGAGCAGCAGCATTTTGAATAAACTGCAGCTGTTTTAATACCTTTTTGTTTCAGACCAGTGAGTAGACCGTTGCAATAATCTAACCTACCGGAAACAAACACATGGATAAGAACCTCTAAGTCTGGCTTAGACACCAAACCTCTGATTTGGCTGTTTTTAAGGAGGTGAAAGGCTGCTGATGTAATTGATTTGATGTGACTGTTGAAGTTAAAGTCTGGGTGTATAAGTGGTGGGCAGGAGGAGGAATACAAGAGGGTGGTGTGGGCAGGAGAGAATCACCTGCTGCTCAATGTAGATAAGACCAGGGAGATGGTGATTGACTTCCGAAAGAGGAGAACTGCTTTCCAGCCGCTCTGCATTCTGGGTAGAGATGTGGAGGTGGTGGAGGAGTACAAATACCTGGGAGTGACCATCGACAGCAGACTGAACTAGAGGAGCAACAGTACTACTGTGTACAAGAAGACCTGCAGCCGACTTTACTTTCTAAGGAAGCTGAGGTCCTTCAATGTGTGCAGCAAGATCCTGGAGACCTTCTACCAGTCTGTGGTGGCCAGCACCTTGTTCTTCTCTGTCATCTGCTGGGGGAGCAGCATCGCAGCCAGTGATGCCAACAGACTGAATAAACTAATCAGACTGGCTGGCTCTGTCATTGGCAGCAAACAGGACTCACTTGAGGCAGTGGTAGAGAGGAGGTCACTGAACAAACTTTTATCCATCATGGACAATCATGACCATCCTCTCTACCCACTCCTGGACGAACAGCAGAGCTCCTTCTCCAAGAGGCTCAGACAGCTCCGCTCGAGAACATCTCGTTACCGGAGGTCTTTTTTTCCGTACGTGATCGGGTTCCACAACGACTCACTTAGCAGATAGGAAGTTGTTGCTGTGACACACAAATTTCCCCTGTGTGGGATCATTAAAGTAGATTCTAATTCTGATTCTGAATCCACTGAATTTGACTCTTTCATTTGTGTCAATTTTCTCCTGCAGAAGGAACAAAGAACAGAAATGGAAAAAAAGGGACGTGTTATGGAAGCAGGAAGGCACAGACAGCCTGAGTGTTTCATGTCTCCTCCATGTTTTGTGGGCGGAGGCGTCGTTATGAATCTACGACTTCATCCCAAAGTGTAAAATGAAAATAGAATGACATCCATCCGTCTGTCTTAATCTCATCCACATGATGAACCTTTTCATCCAGCTTAATGAAACATTTACAGGATATTTTCTGTTCCTTAAACGTCTTTACATGTTGTCACTCGAAGCCTCCGGTGGCATTTTATTATGCTGAATGCAGCTTCCTGCAAATACACAAATAAACATGGCAGGTTGTTAACTGGGATTCCAGTTGGAAATTGTAGGCGTGCGTTTAGAAACAGCTCAGCAGTCACCAGTGTGCTGTGTTTGATCATCAAACAATAGCGTGTTGTTTTAATTGAACAATTTATTCTGGATCACAGATATCTCGGGTACATCTTTAGACACCAGTGGGTAGCAGATGACCTTTAAAAGGCTGAGAACTTAAATCAAATCAAGCAAACATCTTGGAGATGTTTTCACACATAATGGTTTTCTCTTCGAGTGTAAAATGTTGATTATTTGATGTTGTCATGGAGATGAAGGGACCAGATTAGGGAGGTTTGGTGGAGTGAGCCTGAAGGTTTTATCTGCAGATCTTTGATCATTTTTAACCCTTTCTGTTCATTAGATTTAATATTAACATGTAAACAAAGCTCACATATAAACCAACTGTGGAGAAAAGTATCAGGTGTGATGTGTGATAGAAGAGTTTCAGATAAAATGAAAGAGAAAGTGTAGAAAACCGTGGTGAGAGCGGCCATGCTGATTGGTCTACAGACAGTGTAGTGAGAGCGGCCATGCTGATTGGTCTAGAGACAGTGTGGTGAGAGCGGCCATGCTGATTGGTCTAGAGACAGTCTGGTGAGAGCGGCCATGCTGATTGGTCTAGAGACAGTGTGGTGAGAGCGGCCATCCTGATTGGTCTAGAGACAGTGTGGTGAGAGCGGCCATGCTGATTGGTCTAGAGACAGTGTGGTGAGAGCGGCCATGCTGATTGGTCTAGAGACAGTGTCACTGAGGAAACGACAGAAAACAGAGATGTTTGTAGCAGAGATGAAGATGCTGAGGATCTCTCTGGGAGTGACCAGGATGGACAGGATCAGAGGAACAGCACATGTTAGAGGTTTTAAAGTCAGAGAGGTCAGACTGAGATGGTTTGAACATGTACAGAGGAGAGAGAGAGTACATCAGAAGAAGGATGCTGGGTTTGGAACCACCAGGAAAGAGGACTAGAGGAAGACCAAAGAGGAGGTTCATGGATACAGTGATCCGTGATCCACCTCTCTCCCTCCTCTTTGGGAGAGAGCTCTGTTTCAGATTCCTGATGGATCTTCTGCGTTCCTGTCCTGGTCATGGCCAGACCGAGGACCTCCTACCAGGTGAGCTGGAGGATGCAGCTGTTATGAGAGAAGCCTGGGCTTCCCGTCTGAGGCTGTTGCCCCGCGCGACCTAGCCCCGGATGAGCGGAACGGAACACTCCTTCACACAGACACACAAAAACCCTCCGTGTAGTGCGAACCCTTGGTAAAACAAAATGACATTAACCTCTAACATTAAACACACTGTGTTTGCATCCTCCAGCTCACCAGGAAGGATCCCGAGTCATTCCCCAGCCAGCTGTGAGACATAGTCTCTCCAGCGGGTCTGGGGTCTGCCTCTTGATCTCCTCCCGGTGGGACGTACCTGAAACACCTTGCCGCGAGGCACTCGGGGGATGCCCGAACCATCATTTCGGCCGCTTATATCTGTGATCTCATTCTTTCGGTCACCACCCACAGCGGGTGACCATAGGTGAGGGTAGGAACGTAGTTCCTGGTTACCACGGTGAGGGTAGGAACGTAGATCCTGGTTACCATGGTGAGGGTAGGAACGTAGATCCTGGTTACCACGGTGAGGGTAGGAACGTAGATCCTGGTTACCATGGTGAGGGTTGGAACGTAGATCCTGGTTACCATGGTGAGGGTAGGAACGTAGATCCTGGTTACCATGGTGAGGGTAGGAACGTAGATCCTGGTTACCATGGTGAGGGTAGGAACGTAGATCCTGGTTACCATGGTGAGAGTAGGAACATAGATCCTGGTTACCATGGTGAGGGTAGGAACGTAGATCCCGAGATACTTAAACTCCTCCACTTGGGGCAGGACCCTGTTCCTGATCCTTAGGGGTAGGGAGGACCATGGTCTTGGATTTGAAGGTGCTGATCCTGGCCGCTTCACACTCGGCAGCAAATCGGTCCAGTGAGAGCTGGAGATCACGGTCCGAGGAAGCCAACATCACCACACCAAAAAGCAGAGCTCAGATCCCGAGGTCACCCAACCGGGTTTCTCCAACGCCTCGGCTGCGCCTAGATATCCTGTCCATAAAAGTGACAAAGGGCAGCCTTGGCGGAATCCAAGTAGGTAACCAGGTAATAACTTATTGAACGCTTTGAATAAATTAATTAAGTTTTTCACAAGGTCGGGAAATTTGAGTAATTTGGACTGAATGAAAAGATTGTGCGTATGATCCAGAAAACCAGTCCTGTGAAAAATCCAGACAGTACGTATGTCTACAGTTTTCTTCTGTACGGTCCTACCCTGACAGCCATTCATGTGTGTTTTCTAATTATTTCTTCTCTGCTTCAAATGCTTCATTTCACTGTCCTCAGTTCACGCCTCGTCTTTTCCCCACATCTTAATATTTCAGTTTGTGAGTGTTTTTAGTTACGCTAAACTCCGCCCACTCCATTCTTTTTGGTCTGAGCCACACCGGCCGGCCGTGGACCAGGAAGATAAACCATATTAATCAAGTGCAAAACTATGCGGTGCATTTGTATAAAACTAAATGAGTTGGTGGTATGGGGGCTTCTGGGTGGCATGCTGGTTTACTGTTAGCTCAAGGGCACAGCAGCTGCTGTTTTTCTAGAGTCCTTTAAAAATGAGGTCCAGCTCGAAGCAGCGTCTTCCTTCTATCGTGTAATTATCAGGTGGCTGGTGGACAGCTTGATGTGTGAGGTGCCACATAGCTGCAGATAAATGCTTAATAGACCAGATTAGGTGATGTCACGGTGACCAGCGACGGCAGGTGGCACCATCATAAATAATACTTAAGATTGTTTCCAAGTATCTTCTTTGACTGACACGCTGGATTGCTCCAGTCTGACGCTGGCGACCCCTGGCATGCTCCGAATGTCACACCACAGTTTCCATTGTGACCCACCATCTGGGACACACACACACGCACACACACACACACGCATGCACACACACACAAACACACACACAATGCAGGAGTGACTTCCATGAAAGTTTGGAGGAGAATAAAAAAAGACTGAAGCCACACACACACACACACACACACACACACACACACACACACACACACACACACACACACACACGTGTGTTTTGACATTACCAAGTGATCAGCAGAGCTTCTATAGACTCGTTCAAAGTCTGATCGGCCAAATCTTTCTGCCCACAGTCAACAACAGTACATTTTTATTTCAGACATTCAGACTCAATCGACACTCCTCCTCCAAGTCGAGAGAAGCCAGATCGGGTGGTTTGGGAATCTGGTTAGGATGCCTCCTGAACGCCTTGCTCGTGAAGTGTTTCTGGCACGTCCCACCGAGAGGAGACCAAGAGGCAGACCCTGGACCTGATGGAGAGACTATGTCTCACAGCTGGCTGGGGAACGACTCAGGATCCTCCTGGAGGATGCAGCTAGGGTGAGAGAAGCCTGGGCTTCCCGTCTGAGGCTGTTGCCCCCTCTGGATAAGGCCCTGGATAAGCGGAAGATGACGGGACAGATTGAAATAATGTCATTTTTGGAGCTGCACGGTGATAGTGTAGTTGTTAGCTTGGTGGCCTCACAGCAAGAAAGTCGGGGTTTGAGGCATGAAACACTGGTCTGTCTGCGTGGTGTTTGCATGTTCTCCCCTTGTATGTGTCGGTTTTCTCCAGTTTCCTCCCAAAACATACGTGTAAGGTTGATTGGCTGCTAGGAAATTTTCCCTAGGAATGAGTGCGTGTGTGATGGTTGTCTGCATGTGTGTGTTCCCGCAGCTGCCTGGCGACCTGTTCGGGATGTATCCTGCCTATCGACTGAAATCAGCCGGGATAGAGACCGGCACCCTCTGCGACAAAACTAAACAGATCTCATTCTGAGCTGGTTTCTCTGGTCCTGCTTGTAAGCCGTCCTGTGTCACGACATTCAGACCTTCCGATCAGAGTCACACCGCTTCACAGTGTCATGAATGAAAGTTTTATTCTGTAAACAAATGCAGCAGAAGGATGGTAACAAATACATTTAAGGTCTGACTTCATTTTAAAGTAAGTTTCAACACATTTTCAAATTGTGTTGAACAAAGTAAAGAAGTCCAAGAGGCATGGGACAGGACACGTGTCACAGGTAATCCTGAGGAGAGAGAAACATAGATAAAGTTCTTCTTCTTTCAGCATTTCCCTTTAGGGGTCTCCACAGCAAGTCAGTTTCTTTAATCTAACCCTATCTCCTGCATCTTCTTCAGTCACACCAACTATCTTCATGTCTTCCTTCACTGTATCCATGAACCTCCTCTTTGGTCTTCCTCTAGTCCTCTTTCCTGGTGGTTCCAAATCCAGCATCCTTCTTGTGATGTACTCTCTCTCTCTACTCTGCACATGTCCAAACCATCTCAGTCTGGCCTCTCTGACTTTAAAACCTCTAACATGTGCTGTTCCTCTGATCCTGTCCATCCTGGTCACTCCCAGAGAGATCCTCAGCATCTTCATCTCTGCTAAAAACATCTCTGTTTCCTGTCTTTTCCTCAGTGCTACTGTCTCTAGACCAATCAGGATAGCCGCTC
>CACRXE010000076.1:12887500-12947500 GCA_902685375.1 Neostethus bicornis
CCGGGATCTACGTTCCTATCCTCACCATGGTAACCAGAATCTACGTCCCTACCCTCACCATGGTAACCAGGATCTACGTTCTTACCCTCACCATAGTAACCAGGATCTACCTTGCTACCCTCACCGTGGTAACCAGGATCTACGTTCCTACCCTCACCATGGTAACCAGGATCTACGTTCCTACCCTCACCATGATAACCAATGTGTGTGGTGACTGAAAGAACAAGATCTTGGATACAAGCCGCTGTAACAATCTTCCTCTGCAGGGTGGCTAAGCTCTCACTTACCGATAGGGGGAGGAGCTCTGCCATCTGGGAGGAGCTCAGAGTACGGCCATTGCTCCTCTGGGTTGAGAGAGGTAAGACGGGGTGGTTAAGATATCTGGTTAGGATGCTTCCTGGTGAGGTGTTTGGGCCAAAGGTAGACTCAGGACCTGCTGGAAAGACTATGTCTCAACAGCTGGATAGGTAATGCCTCGTAATCATCCATTGGTGAACTGGAGGATGTGGCAGGGGGTGAGGATCGCTTAGACTTCCAGTTGGAGCATTTTGGTCCCAAATAAAGCGGAAGACAACGGAACAGGAGCAGTAAAGCTTGGTACAAGCTTGGTTGGTACCTGCTTGTTTTGTTTTTTAAAGTAGACATTATTTCATCAGATCCTCATGCTGTGAAACCCGAGTAGTACTTCCAGTTTTCCACATGGTAAACTTTGGGTTTCATGTCCTGCTTGCCATGCCTGCAATGCAATCATTTCATCCCAGTGTTTCTGTAGATGAAAGCAGAGGCTAAATGTAAATGTAAACACGCTCACACACACTCAGATGACACATCTTTCCTTTCTTCCCAACATAGCATGAAACGTGATGCCCCTCGCCATTCCTCATTACCCAACATTCCAAAAGGCTGCATGCTGAGGGTGTGGCGAGCGGGCCGGTTGGCGCGAGGCCAGGTGACAGTGATTGATCGAAGCATGATTGATGGCTACAGCTGATGTGCCAGATCTGCTTTCAATTGTTGGAATAGGCACTTCTCACCTTGTAAAAGAGCTTTGGCATGAATGAGAGGGTAGATGTGGACGAAGAGGATGTCAAGAGGGAGAACGACTTCAAGGGAAAGAAGCGGGCGTTTCACAAGATGAACTTTTACTTTATTACACTCGACGTGTCGGGGTGAGGGGTGGGGCGGTTTAGAGGAACACTAGTGAGTTCCTTCAACAGATCCGGGCTGAGGAGTCCCCCAGTGTTTCCATCAGGATGAAGAACATCTACTCATCCCCGTACTTGACATCTCCGGGCTGAAGAGCCCCCCGTGTTTCCATCAGGATGAAGAACATTTATTGACTTCTTTAGATATTTAGCTGTAGATTAGAATAAGCTAATATTTAAACAATAATCTTTGACACATTGTTTGCTCGTCCCGGGGGAGGGATCTCTCTTTCACGTGGATCCCCATGAGGTTTCTTATTTTTTCCCCACTGATGGGTTTTTTAGGAGTTTTTCCTCACCGAGAAGGAGAGTCTAAGTGCATTAATGTGCTAGTCTTGTTTAGTTAGTATTTGTTAGTTATTTTTCTTGTTGTGTATTTGTGTTAATACATTCATCTTTTTCTTGTGAAGCCCATTGAGACGGACATTCTGTGATTTTGGGCTATACAAATAAAATTGAATTGAATTGAATTGAATCATTTACAAAACAAATCATTATTGAACAAAAAAAAAGACAAATCTTCAGAAAATTTTTGTCACTTTTTTGTTTCTTTTCAGACGTCTTGTTTCGTCCAGGTCCATCTGTTACGTTTTTTTTCACTCTGTTACATCACATTTTTTCAGAGGAAATGACCATACAAGGAGAAACAATGTCTGATTGGGTGTGGCACACATAGGAATGAAAAGTAAACCCCTCATTGGCTGCTGCAGCCGCCATCTTGGATCGGTAGTCCTACCTGTAGTCAAACTAAACCTGTGGTAGTAGATACGATGTCTGAGCACTGTTTGGTGGATTCTGGTCACTGAGACTTTATAAACCATAGAAACGGTTAAACCAGGGCCTGGCAATGGGGGCAACAGCCTGAGACGGGAAACCCAGGCTTCTCTTACCCCGCATGTATTCTCCAGCTCATCCAGGAGGATCCTGAGTCGTTCCCTGTCCAGTTGTGAGACATAGTCTCTCCAGTAGGTGGGGGTCTGCCTGTGGGTCATGCTCGAAACATTTCAACACCAAGTTGCTTGAGAGGCATCCTTACCAGATGCCCAATCACCTCATCTGGCTACGCTTTACCTGGAGGAGCATCAGCTCTACTTCGAGCTCCACCCTCTATCTCTGAGTGGAGGAAGCTCTCGGCTGCTTGTATCCATGATCTATTGTTTCGGTCACCACCCATAGCTGGTTACCATGGTAAGGGTAGGAATGTAGATCCTGGTTACCATGGTGAGGGTAGGAACATAGATCCTGGTTACCATGGTGAGGGTAGGAACGTAGATCCTGGTTACCATGGTGAGGGTAGGAATGTAGATCCTGGTTACCATGGTGAGGGTAGGAACATAGATCCTGGTTACCATGGTGAGGGTAGGAACGTAGATCCTTGTTACCATGGTGAGGGTAGGAACGTAGATCCTGGTTACCATGGTGAGGGTAGGATTGTAGATTGATTTGTAAATCAAGAGCTTTGCTTTTCTAAAGTCAGCTGGTCTTCATGGACACATCCTGTAGGTCCTCACAGTAACACATACACGTCCAGGTTTTATTTTTTAAGAAAAATTGATCTTAAATTATCGCTAACGTCTCAGGTTTAGATTCTTAGGCTAATAAGTGACTTTAAATGGCAGCAAATAAGTGAGATGGAGATGTGATGATTAATCTGTGCTACAAACAGCAACTGTGTGCGGAGCTGCACGGGAGGTATTAAGAATAAATCCTCTTCCCTCAAAATGGTTCACAGTGCAAATTGAAATTCCATCAAAAAAAAAAAAAAAAAAAAAGGCTCATTTATTATTCATCCTCACCCATATCCAATACCTGACAAGAGGTGATGAAATCTGACGGAGGGGACACGAGTATATCATGTGGGACTCTAATATATTTCCATCGGGAGCAGTGAACTGGAAAAGACGGGATTTAATATGATTTCCGATTCTAAATCCTCACTAATTCAATAACATTATACCTCAGATTTATTAGTAATCTGATTTCTGACAGAAACAGAATGAGATATTCTTTCTGAGGATCATTTTGATTGGAAAACATTCCTTAAAATTTTCTTAATGACATGTGTTATTGTCATGGTAACACACGACCAGTTTAACACCAATATGTGACCATACTGTGTTTTGTCAGTCAGTCACCTTCTTATTCGTCTGTCCCTTACGGGGGGTGCTGGAGCCCATCCCGGCTGATTCAAGGCGAGGGGCAGGGTACACCCCAAACAGATCACCATTCTGTTGCGGGGCCACACACATAGAACCATCCACACACACACTCATTCCTAGGGGCAATTTGGCAACGGCCAATCAACCTAGCATGCATGTTTTTGGAGGGTGGGAGGAAACCGGAGTACCCGGAGGAAACCCAAGCAGACACGAGGAGAACATGCAAACTCCACACAGAAAGGCCAGTGTTCCAAGCCTCGTCCCCACCCAGGACTCGAACCCACGACCTTCTTGCTGTGAGAACACTGTGCTACCCACTGCGCGACCGTGCCGCCGTGGTTTGACTGAATCTCCCAAACTCCCAAATAAAACTGTACAGTTACTCAGTTCCAACTGTATATGAACTGATTGAACTGGTTTTTAGAGGTCGTCCAATCAAAAATAAAGATCACAAAGGGTGAGGTTTCAAATTTTAAATACCTCACACATGTGACTGCTTTGAACTGATGACCGTTTAAACACAGCAACTGTGCCACAGCAAGTCAGTTTCTTCCATCTAACCCTATCTGCTGCATCGTCTTTGTGTCACTGAGGAAAAGACAGGAGGCAAAGATGAAGGTGAGGTTACATGAAGGCGAGATAAAGAAGGTGGAAGATTTTAAGTACTTAGGATCAACAGTGAAGAGCAATGGAGAGTGTGGAAAAGAGGTGAAGAAGCGTGTGCAGGCAGGCTGGAATGGGTGGAGAAAAGTATCAGGTGTGATGTGTGATAGAAGAGTTTCAGATAAAATGAAAGAAAAAGTGTAGAAAACCGTGGTGAGAGCGGCCATGCTGATTGGTCTAGAGACAGTGTGGTGAGAGCGGCCATGCTGATGGTCTAGAGACAGTGTGGTGAGAGCGGCCATGCTGATTGGTCTAGAGACAGTGTGGTGAGAGCGGCCATGCTGATTGGTCTAGAGACAGTGACACTGAGGAAAAGACAGGAAACAGAGATGTTTGTATCAGAGATGAAGATGCTGAGGATCTCTCTGGGAGTGACCAGGATGGACAGGATCAGAGGAACAGCACATGTTAGAGGTTTTAAAGTCAGAGAGGTCAGACTGAGATGGTTTGGACATGTGCAGAGGAGAGAGAGAGAGTACATCAGAAGAAGGATGCTGGTGTGACCAAAGAGGATGCAGCAGATAGGGTTAGATGGAAGACACTGACTTGCTGTGGCGCCCCCTGGAGGGAAATGCTGAAAGAAGAAGAAAAAGAATGACTGCTTCTAATTCCTCATTTAAATTTTTTCTTTACAGATGATTCTAACTCTGTACAAAATAATTCAGACTCCATGTTTCATTTCTGTTTGTAAATACCGGGTCCTGACACGGACCTGAGTTATGTTTCCAGGGAGGTTAAAACGCAGACAGAGCGCCTGAAAAAAAGAAGCAGACATGTTGTTTTATTGTTGCATCTTTTCCCACATTTTCAAGACACAAATCTTTCGCCTCTCAAGCAGTTTGGTTCCCTACTTGAGCTGACACGAGCCAAGAGAGTCGGTATGAAGTCATCACTCCAGTCAAGAGCTACTGTGCCACAGAGATGTTTCTGAAGGAGGGAAGAAAAGTTGGCAGGAGATCAGCGTTGTGTCACTGGAGAGGGAGGAAAGAGGGAAGTAGGGAGGACGGGTTGAGAGGTGGAGAGTCTAGCAGAGAGCAAGGGGAACATTGTTGCATGAATGAAGAAAAGACAGATAAAAGAAAAGTTAAAGGGAGTGGAGGAAAGTGTTGATGGAGGAGGTGAAAGACATTTTTCTCTGGCTCCACGCCCAGCTGGTGTCTGCGCCGCCCGCTGCGGGTGTCAGATCTTAATTCCGGCTATTCAGACAGCTGGAGGTGTCAACACTGTGCTGGTTTCATACGGACCTCCGAGCTTTGCCTTGTGTTCTCCGCATGGAGGACTTACAGTCATGACTGTGAATGAAACTAGAGGCAGTAAGCACTGGGACGGTCCATGCGTCTGTGCTTCTGTAACACTTTTAGAAACAGAAACAGCTCCTGTTACTCAGTACCAGCTTGAACTGGTTAGTATGACCAGGGAATATGTCATAGATGTTTAGAAACGTGGTGTTTCCCACCCAAACTACTCATGGGATTGGACTGAAGCTACCTGCAGTTGCTCAGTACCAGCTTTAGATGAACTGATTCAGTTTTCAGAGTCAAAGGTCAAAGTTCCAAACTTCTACAACCATCGAAGGTGTCTTGTTGAACACATTTGCATTGACTTCTTGTTTAATCTGTGAATTCCTCCCTCCTCTTGCTCACTGCTTTGTTCTGCTATGTTGGTGTGTGCATGACACAGCGTAAATACCAGTTGTTAGCACGTTAGTAAACATGTTAGTAAATCTAGCCCATATTCTTTTATGTCCTTGTTTTGGTGCGTTTAAGAACCTCACGGACGTAGCAGAGCTCCAACCATCAAGTCATCACACTGACCTTAATGAATCTAGCTATAGCAGAGGGAGGTGTAGCCCAGAGATGGAACAGCAGGTTTTTGGACCTAAGAATTGCCGGTGGTCTGATGAAAGCTGCGGCCCCATCGAGATCTGCTACCGGTCACAGAACCGGTTCCACACAGGTTCCTGCAGTCGGCGGACTGGGTGGAGAGGTTCCTGTAAAGGGTCCACCCAGGGCGACAAGTGAGCCCATAAAGGCTGTGAACTCCTACCCTCACCGTGGTAACCTGGATCTATGTTCCTACCCTCACCATGGTAACCAGGATTTAGGTTCCTACCCTCACCATGGTAACCAGGATCTATGTTCCTACCCTCACCGTGGAAACCAGGATCTACGTTCCTACCCTCACCATGGTAACCAGGATCTACGTTCCTACCCTCACCATGGTAACCAGGATCTACGTTCCTACCCTCACCATGGTAACCAGGATCTACCTTTCTGCCCTCACCATGGTAACCAGGATCTACATTTCTACCCTCACCATGGTAATCAAGATCTACGTCCCTACCTTCACCATGGTAACCAGGATCTACGTTCCTACCCTCACCATGGCAACCAGGATTTACGTTCCTACCCTCACCATGGTAACCAGGATCTATGTTCCTACCCTCACCATGGTAACTAGGATCTACGTTCCTACCCTCACCATGGTAACCAGGATCTACGTTCCTACCCTCACCATGGTAACCAGGATCTATGTTCCTACCCTCACCATGGTAACCAGGATCTACGTTCCTACCCTCACCATGGTAACCAGGATCTATGTTCCTACCCTCACCATGGTAACCAGGATCTACGTTCCTACCCTCACCATGGTAATCAAGATCTACGTCCCTACCTTCACCATGGTAACCAGGATCTATGTTCCTACCCTCACCATGGCAACCAGGATCTACATTCCTACCCTCAGCATGGTAACCAGGATCTACGTTCCTACCCTCACCATGGTAACCAGGATCTATGTTCCTACCCTCACCATGGTAACTAGGATCTACGTTCCTACCCTCACCGTGGTAACCAGGATCTACGTTCCTACCCTCACCATGGTAACCAGGATCTACATTCCTACCCTCACCATGGTAACCAGGATCTACGTTCCTACCCGCAAATGGTAACCATGATCTACATTCCTACTCTCACCATGGTAACCAGGATCTACGTTCCTACCCGCACCATGGTAACCATGATCTACATTCCTACTCTCACCATGGTAACCAGGATCTACGTTCCTACCCGCAAATGGTAACCATGATCTACATTCCTACCCTCACCATGGTAACCAGGATCTACGTTCCTACCCGCACATGGTAACCATGATCTACATTCCTACTCTCACCATGGTAACCAGCATCTACGTTGAGAGGTTGAGAGGAGCCAGATGGGGATTTTTGGGCATCTGGTCAGGATGACCCCCCGAGTCCTTTGTGGGTGAGGTGTTTCGGGCACGTCTCACCGGGAGGAGACCAAGAGGTAGATCCCGGACCAGCTGGAGAGACTATGTCTCACAGCTGGCCGGGGAACGACTTGGAATCCTTCTGGGTGAGCTGGAGGATGCAGCCGGGGTGAGAGAAGCCTGGGCTTCCCATGAAGTGGAAAATGACAGAACGGAAAAAAGAATGTTAATGAAACAGCCCACAGATACTCAATACCAGTAATGAATAGAACTTGTGTAATTTGTGAGGAGACGGATGGTTCAACACCTTGGCATTGCCTCTTTTTTGTTTAGGTCTTCTTAAAGAACGACTCACCCCAGGAACCCTCAGTCAGTTTGTGGGTGTACCGTAGAGCTCGGTAATATTTAAGTTATGGAGGGACTTTTATGGACCATTTACAATCATTCAACACTGAGGTTTGAGATTCTCATGAGCCACAGAGAGAGACGTTTAAGGGGTTAACCCTTCACTACAAATCAAACTGGTAGGAAAGCTTTCAGAGCGGGGATTAATGGGTTCCAGAAAAGATGGAGTTTCTGCTTTTAAATCTAAAAACGAGGAGGAAAAAACTGAAAAGATAAAAGAAATTAAAGCAACGAGGTGCTTCTTAATGAACTGATGTCCCAATCCGGGCTCGTTTAGACGGATTTAAAGTGACAGTAACCACTTCTGTATGTCTGTGTGTTTGAACCCCAAAAAGATCATTTTATTTTAATAAAACTTGTTAAAACTTTATTTTTTTTGGAAATATTTTATGTGTTTTTAACCTTTTATTCTTCGTTTAAACCTTGACTGCTTTATTTTTAAAAAAGAATGATTTATTTTTTGTCAAAGTGGAACACAGACAGATTTATGACTGGATCCACACCCCGTGTTTCTCACTGAACAGACCTTCTGTTGTTTCTTTAAAATTTAAAAAGTAGTTTCATGGTAACTTTTTAAACTCAGAACAAAGTATGTGATGGTTTTTAAAAACTTGTCAGGTTACAAATTGAGGCTCGTAGTTTTCTCAGAACATAAACTTTTAACCTGGAAAACAAGTTTTGTATCCATTCTGTTCCATCATCTTCCGCTCATCTGGGGCCAGGTCGCAGGGGCAACAGCCTCAGACTGGAAGCCCAGGCTTCTCTCACCCCAGCTGCATCCTCCAGCTCACCTGGAAGGATCTCGAGTCATTCCCTGGCCAGCTGTGAGACATAGTCTCTCCAGCAGGTCCGGGGTCTGCCTCTTGGTCTCCCGGTGGGACGTGCCTGAAACACCTCACCAGCGAGGTGCTTGGGAGGCCGCCCTTCCAGTGGAGGTGAACCTGCAGGAGGGGCCATAGGGGTCGGGTGAAGGAAGAGATGGGTGGCAGCCAACGACGGGGACCCTGGCGGTCAGATCCTCAGCTGCATAAGCTGGCTCTACTGTAGGGACCTAAAAACTGGTTCTATATAAACTAACCTGAGTTCACCCAAACTCCTGAGGAGGGGCTAACCCCAACAAGCCTGTAACTAACTGTTTGAAAGATCGTGTGACTTATTTACCAAGGGTGGGTGAGGCGGGGGGGTCTAGCTAACCTTGATAGTCGTCTAATTGCCTTCGATTGTCCTAAACTGAAACCGATTGGACCCTCCCCCATCACACATACTAATAGCCCTATGAACTGAAACTGCTGCCCAAAAAGAGAATAGATTCTGAGTTAAGAAACTTCAGCTTTGGACCAGGAGGTGAATGCTGTCTTAAACTCCAGGTAAATTGTATCTTAAGCCTCTGAACAGGCTATTTAACTGGACATGTCGTGGGAAACCCAGGTTTCTCTCAGCCCGGCTGCATCCTCCAGCTCACCCGAGAGGATCCTGAAGCGTTCCCCAACCAGCTGTGAGACATAGTCTCTCCAGTAGGTCCTGATTCTGTCTCTGGGTCTCCTCCTGATGGGACAACGGATCAGTTCAGAACGGATCATTTTAATTATCATCTCTGTGATCATTCATTTTGGTGTTTCTGGACAATGTCTCAATTTGGAGCAGATCACGTCGTTGTGATCAATCCAATAGAGTGCATTGTTTTGGTCGTACAACAAACAACCAGAGATGCCAAGTTTTTGGCTTCACAAAGCGGGAGATTTTTTTAGAGGAGGCGGGGACAAAAGGAGGAGGGACTATGATGTCACATCCGCCAATGGACAACGCCCGCCATGACAGTTAAATTGAAACAAATCATTCAAAACATGAGAAAGCAGCTGGTAAATTGTGCGTCTTCCGTGTGTTACCAGCTAGCGTTATGTATGCGTTATCTGGTTTTAAATAAGACAGATGACAAAAAAATTAGTTTAACTTAGAAACTTACAAAGTGTTTAATTGATACATGAGTAAAATTTAAATAAATAATGGTCATAGTTTTAGAAGGCTCTGATTGGCTGCAGGTAAAGTCCCTAAACACGCACAGAGACGTGGTTCAAACTTTAAAAAAGTGGTTCAAAAATGTCTTTAGGTTCCATTTGAAGCAGAAGTGCTGATGTGGTGTTAAACAGATGCAGACGAGAAGCTGCAGAAAGCAGTGAAACAACCCTCCGAGTCCTGACGTGGTGCTCAGACACATTTTTGTGGTCACCTGGCAGATTTACAGAAGTAATTCCCAGTTACTGCAAAACCCCTCCAAATGTTTTCCTTTCGCCACTCTTACGCTTGCATTTTATAGAGCTCGTATTCTGCTTGTTCGGGGCTTCAGACTGCTTAGAATTCAACAGAAGGAAAGTAGGAGCTTCGTCTTCTTCTCCTTTCATCATTTCCCTTCAGGGGGCGCCACATCAAGTCAGTTTCTTCCATCTAACCCTATCTGCTGCATCTTCTTCAGTCACACCAACTATCTTCATGTCTTCCTTCAGTGTATCCATGAACCTCCTCTTTGGTCTTCCTCTAGTCCTCTTTCCTGGTGGTTCCAAACCCAGCATCCTTCTTCTGATGTACTCTCTCTCTCTCCTCTGTACATGTCCAAACCATCTCAGTCTGACCTCTCTGACTTTAAAACCTGTAACATGTGCTGTTCCTCTGATCCTGTCCATCCTGGTCACTCCCAGAGAGATCCTCAGCATCTTCATCTCTGCTACAAACATCTCTGTTTCCTGTCTTTTCCTCAGTGCCACTGTCTCTAGACCAATCAGCATGGCCGCTCTCACCACACTGTCTCTAGACCAGTGGTTCTTAACCTTGTTTGAGGCACCGAACCCCACCAGTTTCATATGCTCATTCACCGAACCCTTTTTTAGTGAAAAAATATAAAATATGATCTTTTTTTTTTACTGATGCACGAAATGATGGTTGCTAATGGTATCATTTAAAAGAGGAATTTGGGATGATTTACCTTCAACCGTTGTTCCGAGTATCAGAGTCGCCATCTTTGACGCAGCTGGTTTTACGAGTGTTTCACCAATGGTGCGCAGTTTGCACTGCTTTGCGATCAGATAAGCAACTTCTTATCTGATCGCAAAGCGGTTTGTTGATGGGTACAAATCCAAGAGCGGGCAGAGGGGCCTTTTAGTCGAATCTGGCTCTCTTCGCCTTGAATTCAGGAAGCGTTGTGTTCTTGTATTCCCCGTCTCCATGCAGCTTCAGGAAGCGTTTCTTCAGTTTTACAGGTGTGAGACTAGAGTTGCTCAACTTGGCATTGCAAATCATGCAGATGGGACGCTGACCCCTGTCACGTTCCGTGATCCATGTTTTACATATTCGTCCGATCACTTTCATTTTTTGACCGACATAGTTATATGGATTAAAATATTCCGAAAGAAATCACGCGACAAACCGACAGTCACACGTTGTGGCGGTTGGAGGTGGACATGGGGTCGGCGTCACTAATGCTAACAGAACGTCACTGACGCACACCGCTGGTCAGACGGAGGGTTATTAAAGGTGTTGTTAAACCTGACTGAGAAGGAGGTCTCACTCTGCTGCTTATCCAGCGCTCTCAAAGCGGACTGGCTGGAAATCCCAGAGCAGGAAGCTTGCAATGACTGTGCCCACCAACTGTATACTAGACTGAGGGGTGGACATCTGCAGTGGAGGCTCCACCGAAACCCCTAGGGTTATATCAAACCCAGGTTAAGAACCACTGCTCTAGACCAATCAGCATGGCCGCTCTCACCACCGTTTTGTATACTTTCCCTTTCATTTTATCTGAAACTGGTAACAAACACGTAATAACATCCCAGTATTGAGTTATTCTTATTGATAAAATAATGGTGGTTTCAGATGTTTATAAAGCATCTTAAACTCCTTCAAAATGCACTAAATAGGAGTTGAAGAGTGACACAGAGCAGGCGGTGGACTAAAGTCACCGCCTCACATATTATGCAAATCATTTCAGAATCTTTTGACCTGCTTAGCTTTTACACGAATGAAGGGGATGATTCTATGGTTTAAGCCTCTCAGTGACAGGCCTGGGGACCCGGGGCCAGCTCTCATGACTGATGGAGATGCTTGTCTCCTCAGCTGCCCCTTTACCCACCGAGAGAGCACGCTATAGTAGAAGAGGACAAATATAGTAGGCTATTTCTCACCCTGGCTGGACGGATTATGCTAAAGCCAAACTATGTACAGTGTTCAAAGAGGTAACAATGCAACATATTCATAACCCGCGTATCTGTTATCAAACGACGTAACGGCAGCTTTTTATCTGACCTTTTCTTTTCAGAGTTGGTTTTGAACGTAGAGATGTTCGTGAACTGTAAACATAAGCTCGAGGTAATGGCAAATGTTTACAATCCTGGGCCGTGAAGCTAGAAATACAAGCAAGATTTGTTTCCATAAGTCAAGTTCAAAGGGGGAGGCACGGTGGCCTCACACAAGTGAAGGTAGGAACGTAGATCCTGGTTACCATGGTGAGGGTAGGAATGTAGATCCTGGTTACCATGGTGAGGGTAGGAACGTAGATCCTGGTTACCATGGTGAGGGTAGGAATGTAGTAGATCTTGGTTACCATGGTGAGAGTAGGAACGTAGATCCTGGTTACCATGGTGAGAGTAGGAACGTAGATCCTGGTTACCATGGTGAGGGTAGGAAGGTAGATCCTGGTTACCATGGTGAGGGTAGGAACGTAGATCCTGGTTACCATGGTGAGAGTAGGAATGTAGATCGTGGTTACCATGGTGAGGGTAGGAACATAGATCCTGGTTACCATGGTGAGGGTAGGAACATAGATCCTGGTTACCATGGTGAGGGTAGAAACTTAGATCCTGGTTACCATGGTGAGGGTAGGAACGTAGATCCTGGTTACCATGGTGATGGTAGGAACATAGATCTTGGTTACCATGGTGATGGTAGGAACGTAGCTCCTGGTTACCATGGTGAGGGTAGGAACGTAGATCCTGGTTACCATGGTGATGGTAGGAATGTAGATCTTGGTTACCATGGTGAGGGTAGTAACATAGATCCTGGTTGCCATGGTAAGGGTAGGAACGTGGATCCTGGTTACCATGGTGAGGGTAGTAACATAGATCCTGGTTACCATGGTGACCAGGAACGTAGGAACGTAGATTGACTGGTGAATTGAGAGCTTTGCATTTTGTCCCATTCATTTCTTCAACACGTTTGACCTTTTCTAGCGTCATAATTATTGTGGATCCTTAAAACTAATTACAAAATTGTGATTTCAGGAATCTGAAAAAAAACCCTGTAAGGGACAGACTGTAAAGAACGTGACTGACTGACAAGTTCAGAGGGCCAGATTAAAAAGCTTTATGGTCCAAATGAGGCCCATGGACCAGAGTTTGCTCCTCACTATCTCTTTACTCCAACCAGATGTTTCTGCTTGAGCCACTGGGACTGATAGTTCAGAGTTTGGTGTCATTTTTCACCCCGCCCTGCACGGAACCACATTATGCATCATTTCGATGAGAAAAATCAGAGTGTATTTCCTGTGATTTCTCTGAATCACACAGCTGGCATCGTCAAACGGTCTGAAAGCAGTTTCTGTGAAGCCGAGCCGTGTGGGAGGGTTTGGCTCAAAGTGGGAAATGTGAATCAAAAGAGACCAAAGATCGATATGATTTTAAGTCAAAGAGAATAAAAATAATTCCTGCTGCGTCGCTCCAACCTCATGACTGGATGGTGTAAAGAGGTGGGACACAGTCTGAGGGTCTGCTTCTCTTTTCTCACAGACGACCTGTTTGAAGGAATCCTTCAGCTTGTTAATTAAAAGCAGTGAGTTTACACGCCGCATCGAACCGGTAAAGATCGCATGCAAAGTTCCAGAGTGATCCAGAAGAATCAATACGCAGGCGAGATGAAGATCAAATATTGTTTGATGAAATGCTTGTGTGTAGTTTTTCCCACTCCCACCCTCCAGTGGCTCCTCTGGTATGTTTGTTTCTTCTCTACTTTTCACAACCATGGATTTATTGATGCTTCAGGATTGTGAATCATTTTTGAAGGAGAATCCAGAGGCCAAAAATATCTCCATTTCTTTCCAGGAAATTCTCCTGTTAAATCACAACGATGGTCTGATCAGAACCAAGTTCAAAGCCCCGTGTGCTGTAATAACAAGGAAGGCTTCGAACCTGCCTGACATTGTAAACCTTATCAGTTCATCTATAGTTGGTATTGAACATGCAGTTTTATTAAAATCCCTTCAGTGATTTAAGAGGTAATGTTTTCATTAGAGTGTTACCAAACCACGGACGGACCCACGGACAGCCTGAGTGCTCGATGCTTCCTACATAATCTGTGTACAGAGGCTCAAAAGTACATCTATAGTTGGTACTGAGCGACTTTAGGCAGTTTTCACATTTTGTATGAATTTTCAAAAAAAGGTCAGTGGAACGTAGATTAGTGTAAATTTTTATAAGAGTTTAAACGACTGTTTTTCATTGGTTATTTTTTCCGTTCCATCGTCCTCTGCTTTTCCGGGTACATGTCGCGGGGGCAACACCCTCAGACGAGAAACCCAGGCTTCTCTCACCTTGGCTGCATCCTTCAGCTCATCCCGGAGGATCCTGAGGTGTTCCCTGTCCAGCTGTGAGACATAGTCTCTCCTGTGGGTCAAGAGCCTGCCTCCAGGTCTCCTTCTGGTGGGACATGCCCTGAACACCTCGCTGGTGAAGCGTTCACGACACATCCTGACCAGATGCCCGAACCACTCCATCTGGCTTTTCTTGACCTGGAGGAGCAACGGCTCCACTCTGAATTCCTCCCGGATGGCAGAACTTCTCCCTCTCTTTCTGAATGAGAGTCCAGCCACCCTACAGAGTAACCAGTTTCGGCCACTTGGACATGTTCTTTTGGTCACTACCAAAAGCTGGTGAACATAGGTCAAGGTAGGCACGTAGATCCTGGTTACCATGGTGAGGGTAGGAATGTAGATCCTGGTTACCATGGTGAGGGTAGGATCGTAGATCCTGGTTACTATGGTGAGGGTAGGAACGTAGATCCTGGTTACCATGGTGAGGGTAGAAACGTAGATCCTGGTTACCATGGTGAGGGTAGGAACGTAGATCCTGGTTACCATGGTGAGGGTAGGAACGTAGATCCTGGTTACCATGGTGAGGGTAGGAACGTAGATCCTGGTTACCATGGTGAAGGTAGGAACGTAGATCCTGGTTACCATGGTGAGGGTAGGAACGTAGATCCTGGTTACCATGGTGAGGGTAGGAACGTAGATCCTGGTTACCATGGTGAGTGTAGGAACGTAGATCCTGGTTACCATGGTGAGGGTCGGAACGTAGATCCTGATTACCATGGTGAGGGTAGGAACATAGATCCTGGTTATCATGGTGAAGGTAGGAACGTAGATCCTGGTTACCATGGTGAGGGTAGGAACATAGATCCTGGTTACCATGGTGAAGGTAGGAACGTAGATCCTGGTTACCCTGGTGAGGGTAGGAACGTAGATCCTGGTTACCATGGTGAGGGTATGAACGTAGATCCTGGTTACCATGGTGAGGGTAGGAATGTAGATCCTGGTTGCTATGGTGAGGGTAGGAACGTAGATCCTGGTTACCATGGTGAGGGTAGGATCGTAGATCCTGGTTACTATGGTGAGGGTAGGAACGTAGATCCTGGTTACCATGGTGAGGGTAGGAACGTAGATCCTGGTTACCATGGTGAGGGTAGAAACGTAGATCCTGGTTACCATGGTGAGGGTAGGAACGTAGATCCTGGTTACCATGGTGAGGGTAGGAACGTAGATCCTGGTTACCATGGTGAGGGTAGGAACGTAGATCCTGGTTACCATGGTGAGTGTAGGAACGTAGATCCTGGTTACCATGGTGAGGGTCGGAACGTAGATCCTGATTACCATGGTGAAGGTAGGAACGTAGATCCTGGTTACCATGGTGAGGGTAGGAACATAGATCCTGGTTACCATGGTGAAGGTAGGAACGTAGATCCTGGTTACCCTGGTGAGGGTAGGAACGTAGATCCTGGTTACCATGGTGAGGGTATGAACGTAGATCCTGGTTACCATGGTGAGGGTAGGAACGTAGATCCTGGTTACCATGATGAGGGTAGGAACATAGATCCTGGTTACCATGGTGAAGGTAGGAAAGTAGATTGACTGTTTAATACAGAGCTTTGCTTTTCGTCTCAGGTCTTATTTTTTGGCACCTCAATTTTTGCACCCTTCATTTTAAAGTTGCATGATTAAGCAGTTTGTCTATAATTGGTACTGACCAATCCCTTCAGCGTGGAGGCACAAATAGTCCTTCCATTGTGCAAAAAAAAAAAAAAGAACAGTTATGTAAACATTTTGAAACAGTTTGTATTTCTTTCTAAATTTAAACGACATGGATATCCTTTAAAAATGTCAGACGAGTGGCCCCGATTCACCCCTTCATTAGACCGGGATACCCCATTAATACTTGTCATACAGAGTTATTCCAGCACGGCTCGGCAGCCATGTTAAATTTCAGAGAAAACAAAAGAAAAAATGTAACATTGAAGATGACCCTGACCTTGTTTCACGATACTGTCTCTGTTTTAAATCAGAAACTCTGTCTTAAAATGTGTCGTTTTAGATACAAATAGTTTTTCTAAATAGATGCACAAATTTAGACAAACATGTGTAAGTGTATGCATGTCTGTGTGTGTGTCTTGGTTTGTGTGTGTTGTTTTTATGTGTGTGTGAGTTTTTGATTAGTGTGTATAAATGTGTGTGAAAGAGTGGGCATATTTGTGTGTGTATGCCTTTGTGTGCTGTGCGTGCTTGCCTGTGTAAATATGCTTGTGTGTGTGTGTGTGTGTACAGTGTATGTGCTGTATATACACGTCTGTGTGTGTGTGTGTGTGTGTGTGTGTGTGGGAGGGTGGGGGGGGGGCTTGAAATTATCCTGGCTGGTTAAAGGCAAGAGAGGGGGACACCAAGAACAGATCACCAGTCTGTTTTGGGACCACATAAAAACAAACATGCATTCTCATACAAATTCATTCCAATGGCCAGTCAACAAAACACCCATGTTTTTGGAAGGCGGAGGTAAACGAAGTACCAGGGAAAAAAATACATGATTACACAGGGAGAACATGCAAACTCCACACAGATACAGCTAAGATTTAAGTCTCACTCTGGTGTGACTCGAACCTCCAACCTTCTTGACGTGTGAACACAGAGCTGACTGTCATTGACATGTTTTTCTGGATTGTTCAGTAAATCAGGGTTTTTTCAGATCCCTGAAATCAGTATTCCTGAAACCAGGATCTACGTACGTTCCTACCCTCACCATGGTAACCAGGATCTATGTTCCTACCCTCACTATGGTAACCAGGATCTGCGTTCCTACCCTCACTATGGTAACCAGGATCTATATTCCTACCCTCACCATGGTAACCAGGGTCTACGTTCCTACCCTCGACATGGTAACCAGGATCTACATTCCTACCCTCACCATGGTAACCAGGATCTATGTTCCTACCCTCACCATGGTAACCAGGATCTACTTTCCAACCCTCACCATGGTAACCAGGATCTATATTCCTACCCTCACCATGGTAACCAGGGTCTACGTTCCTACCCTCGACATGGTAACCAGGATCTACATTCCTACCCTCACCATGGTAACCAGGATCTACGTTCCTACCCTCACCATGGTAACCAGGATCTAGGTTCCTACCCTCACCATGGTAACCAGGATCTACGTTCCTACCCTTACCATGGTAACCAGGATCTACGTTCCTACCCTCACCATGGTAACCAGGATCTACGTTTGTAGATCTGATGATCACATTTCTCAGTTAAGAAAATGTAACATGTTTATTTACAAACGTCATCAAACAACAATCATTATTTTTAACTATGACTAATATCATGGAGGTTTAAGACACTCGGGCTGTTCATTCATCCATCTGTGCTTCTGTAACAGTCAGATAGTTGGTCAGTCAGTCAACTTCTTAACCTCTATCCGCTACAGGATTGCGAGGGGTGCCAGAGCCCATCCCGGCTGATTCTAGGTGAGGGGCACCTTGACCTGTACACCCCGAACAGGTCACCAGTCTGTCTCGGGTCTTCCATAACAGTTTTGTGAATTTTGTGACTCCATAAAACTCCACCTACTGAAATGTTTCAGGAGACCCTCACACTAAGATTTAAAACCCTCACACACGTCCCTCTTTAAAGCCAGTCCTCACACAGACCTCATCCAGTCATTATTAACCGTTTGTGATAAAAAGCAGGCGGAAACGTTCCGTCTGATCATTCTTTTGTTGACCTAATCTGGTTTTACATCTCCCACATTTTGCATGTCTTAACAAACGTTTCCACAAACAGTTCCGAGGTTTTTGTGTTGCAGGAAACTCAGACATCTCATGTTGCTCCCCATGAAAAGTGCACACGCAGAGGGCAGACATCATAAAAGAAAAACGTCTATCCACCTGTTGTTCAGGCACTGAGGAAGCATTTCAATCTCCACCTGCAATTTTTTCATTCTGCAGACCGTGATGTGTGTGTATGAGCGTATGTAGGCTTGTCAGCCAAGTGCGTCTCCCCATAAACAGGTGGGGTTCCCCGCCACAGATATCAGGTTCCACTCTTTGATAACCCATTACAGACTTCATTAATTTCCTCGCACTCGCCGCCTGACAAACTCGGGCAGGAATTTTTGTGTGAGCACACCTCCTCGGGCTTGTGCGAGTTTTACAAGCAGAGATTAACATGTGTGAAAACAAATGTAATTTAATCCTTTATTGTTTTAGAAGGTTGAAGCAGACACGGCCCGTCTTAAAGCGCTCCGTCTGGGGAGCCCTGTCCTTCATGACTTCATCAGGACTTTTAATCGTGCAAAGATTCTTAAATAAATTGATTAGAAAAGAAAATATTTCTGATTTTTTTTTTTTTTTAAGGGAGACATTTTAGAAAAAATAAAGACACAAAATAAAAATGATTAATTTTACTGGAAATTTAGTCGTTTTTTTTTTTTACAGAGTTGTTAAAAGGTCTCTTGAGAACTTTAATTCAGAAATCCAGTTTTACACACACACACACACACACACACACACACACACACACACACACACACACACACACACACACACACACACACACACACACACACACACACACACACACATTACATCCTGAAACCTTCAAATTAAAACTTCTTCCCTTTCAGATATTTTCCATCTAAACACAAAACAACCTAATCAGTTAATCTATAGTTGGTTCTGAGTAACTGTGGGCGGTTTTGCTGACATTCTTTTGCTGTTTGGGATGACATTTGAATGAATTTGAATGTTTATTAAAACAGATTAAAAGCTATTAAATAATAAACATGATACATTTAAAGACTAATGAAAGAAACCGGTTTACTATGTGATGTTTGAGCCACAAATAAAATAATTTAAAACGGAGTTTTAAAACAAAGTTTTTTGTCCCAAGATCTACTTTTTGAAGTATCAAACCTCCTGAGATCTACAGTCCGGCCTTCATTTTTAATTCATTTTTTTGGGAGGATAAGCATCTTGTTTTCAAGGTTGGTCCTCAACCTAACATGCATGTTATTTGAGGGAGGGCAGAAACAGGAGAAACCAGAGAAAACCCACACATACACAGAGAGAACATGTAAACTCTACACAGAAAGGCCTTTGTTTTTAGACCTCATCCTCCACCTAGGGTTTGAACCCTGAACCTTCTTGCTGTGAGGCCACTGTCCTACCCGCTGTGCCACCGTTAACATCATAAACCTCCGGAGGTGGTTTCCAAACAGCAGTAAAACTACCATCACAACATGTTTTGTTATTGTTACACATCCATTAGACAACACACACACACACACAGATGGACAAATTCCTCTCCCTCACACACACCAACAAATTCCTTTTTTCACGTGCATGCAGCGCTTTGAGAAGGGGTTGGCCGTAACAGCAACAGCCGCTACCAACGTGCTTTCACGTATCAGACTAAAAAAATCTCCAATAACACTAAAAAAAAGCTGCCAGATTGAAGCTTTTTTGAAAAAAATAATAATCTAATTTTAGTGACTCTAGACGTCTAGATCAGGGATGTCAAACTCAGTTCCTGGAGGGCCGGTGGCCGTACAGGTTTTCCATGTGTTCCTGGTTCAAAACAGCTGATGCACATACAGTGACTCAACAGCCAATCAAATTTGGCACAATGACTCGTTAACCTGAATCAGGTGTGTAGATGAAAGAACACAACCTTCAGGACACCGACCCTCCAGCAGCTGAGTTTGACACCCCTGATCTAGAGGGTCTGAGTACTCGCTAAATACTGTGTCAAAATTGCTAAGTTGATGTTACTGACTTCATTTAATGTTTCACATACTTGGCGGTCGATGTGGAATCAGTCCGCGGGCTACCAGTAGATTGCAATCAACTGGTTGGGCATCCCTTTGTTTAGAGCTTGATTTTCAAAGTAATATAAATTTTAATAAAAAAATGTCTAAATTACAGTAAATAAATATATAAAAAATGATTGCATTCATGCCTTTAAATATGTAAATTATACCACGTTATTAATTCGTTATGGTTTATTATCAAAGCATGAATTTTAACAACCTCATAAGATACACGAATAAAAATGAAGTCATAGACATTAAACAACATTTTGAAAATCTGCTTTTCCTGGACTCATTCAGCCAGCTTGGTATCAGTGTAAAAAGAACACCTAATCAGTTGGACTCTTAAGAAATGGTGGGGTATAAAAATGAGCTTTAAACTTTAAAACTGTGAACTGGAAAGGCGTGCATCCGGCCACCATGCCACCGTTCTCGACAGTGGCAGTGGCATGGAACAGTGGCACGACAGGAGGAGGAAACAGCTTCTAACCAACCAGCTCCTGGTTGGAAGCTCCGAGAAGGTCTGAACTGGTTTTACGTCTCATTTTTACATCTCAGTTTGAGATCTGCGGCCTTGATGAGATCTCAAACCGGTCGCAGTTGTCTATAGATTGGAGTTCAGAAAAGTGAGGTTTGGTCTGAATCTTCCACTCATCGTGAGATGTGAGAGATTACTCTTAACAGTAAAAACAATAGATTATAAAGAGAGGAAACAACTTTGTTTAAACTTTATTCCACTTAAGAAATGATTACATTAAATAAGTTTTAATGAAAACTTTATTGGAAGGGAGCGGAGTAGCAGAGTTTCAACTCTCGACGGTCGCAGATCTCAACACCAGACCACTTTTTGGGCTGCAGCAGGAGAGCAGAAGAGCAGATGAACTGAGACCAAAGTGCTGGAGACCAAGAGTTAAATAACCAGGGGGAAGATGAGACACAGGTGGAGACATCAGGGAGAGGTGATTGGGACCAGGTGTGCTGAATTAGATCAAAGGACCAGATTTGAAGTGAGGAAATGTGACTATTTAATTTTTTAAAATGTGAATTCACACATTTAGAAGCAGCGAAGACATAAAAGAGAAACAGATGGACCAGTTAAAAAATGGTTGGAAAGACAACCTTCTTCTTCTCCTTCCATCATCTCTGGTACCTCCATCTCTGTTTCCTGTCTTTTCCTCAGTGGCACTGTCTCTAGACCAATCAGCATGGCCGCTCTCACCACACTGTCTCTAGACCAATCAGCATGGCCGCTCTCACCACACTGTCTCTAGACCAATCAGCTTGGCCGCTTTGACCACACTGTCTGTAGACCAATCAGCTTGGCCGCTCTCACCACACTGTCTCTAGACCAATCAGCATGGCCGCTCTCACCACACTGTCTCTAGACCAATCAGCATGGCCGCTCTCACCACACTGTCTCTAGACCAATCAGCATGGCCGCTCTCACCACACTGTCTCTAGACCAATCAGCATGGCCGCTCTGACCACACTGTCTCTAGACCAATCAGCATGGCCGCTCTCACCACACTGTCTCTAGACCAATCAGCATGGCCACTCTCACCACACTGTCTCTAGACCAATCAGCATGGCCGCTCTCACCACACTGTCTCTAGACCAATCAGCTTGGCCGCTTTGACCACACTGTCTGTAGACCAATCAGCTTGGCCGCTCTCACCACACTGTCTCTAGACCAATCAGCATGGCCGCTCTCACCACACTGTCTCTAGACTAATCAGCATGGCCGCTCTCACCACACTGTCTCTAGACCAATCAGCATGGCCGCTCTCACCACACTGTCTCTAGACCAATCAGCATGGCCGCTCTGACCACACTGTCTCTAGACCAATCAGCATGGCCGCTCTCACCACACTGTCTCTAGACCAATCAGCATGGCCGCTCTCACCACACTGTCTCTAGACCAATCAGCATGGCCGCTCTCACCACACTGTCTCTAGACCAATCAGCATGGCCGCTCTCACCACACTGTCTCTAGACCAATCAGCATGGCCGCTCTCACCACGGTTTTCTACACTTTCTCTTTCATTTTATCTGAAACTCTTCTATCACAGATCACACCTGAAACTTTTCTGCCTGCCCACAACCTGGTGTTCGAATATTATCTACTATTGGGCGGGGAAAGTTTGGACATTTCTCAAACAAGCATGAATGAAATAGAAAAACACTTGAGGGTTTTTTTATTATTATTTTTATAGGAATAACACTAAATAAAACAAAAAACTTTTAGAAGTTGATTTTGATCCAACAATCCCATTGGGTTGAATTAAATTCTGTTTCTATGTGCGTCCCTGTGGAGCAGTGCTGTGTGTGTGTGTGTGTGTCTGTGTGTGTGTGTGTGTGTGTGTGTACAGTAAGATCAGAGTTAATCATGTTCCACTCCGGGCTAACTTTAGCTTCTCCTTGCTAACTATCTGCCTTTCAGACTTGATTGGGGATTAGCGCTGCATCATTCTGGCGATGAGTAAACATCCTTCACTTTATTTTGAAGCGTGGCTAAGTGGACGGACACCTTCTATTTTAGGAGGAACCGGAGAGGGACTTTCTAAAGAGAGGAGCTTGTTTTACAGCCTTATAAGAGCCTATAAATAATATCTGTGTTAAATGGAGCGGATGGTGTGTGTGTGTCTGTCTGTGTGTGTGTGTCTATTTGTCTATCATTAAAGAAAAACTGAAAAAATTGTTGCATGTTTTAAAAATTTTAATGTGAATTTATTGGATAATTTTCCAATAAAACTGACCAATGAGAGGCTTTAGTTTAGATTTTTTTAAAACAGTGTTTATTATAAAAACTATCAAATATACTTGAAACTTGAAACTTTTTTATTTCGTACTCAGTCTCCTTTAACATGACTATATACATTAACAAAACAAATCCTCATACTCAAATAATACAGGTGACCAAGAACAGGCTGAAGCACAAACATGCTTGTGTGCTTGTGTACTAAAAATGGCTTCCTTAAAACATGGCTTCCATGGCATCTCCTCCTCCCAGATCCGCGACTAGACGAAGCCATTCCTCGGACCAGGTCCACTCCTTGATGGGGCCATTCCTCGGTCCAGGTCTGCACTTTGAAAGGGCCTTTCCTAGTCCCAGATCTGCTCCTGGACGGGGCTATTCCTCGGACCAGGTCCACCCCTTGACAAGGCCATTCCTCAGACCACGTACGCGCCTAAAAAAAGTCATTCCTTGTCCCAGGTCCGCTCCTGGATGGGGCCATTTCTCATCCCAGAGGCACTTCTGGGACTGGCTCCGCTCCTTGACAGGGCCATTCCTTGTCCCAGGTCCGCTCCTGGATGGGGCCATTCCTCGGACCGGGTCCACTCCTTCACAGGACCCTCTCCACTGTTTTGGATGCATGACGGATGCCCTGTGTCTCCGTGTTGGGGGAGCCCTCACCACACGATGGTGTGCAGGCTGACAGGCCACCGTGCCAGAAGCCCATAGTTCAGAAGGAGGGCTCCATTCCTTGGACCAGGTACGCTCCTTAAAAGAGTTATTCCTTGTCCCAGATCCGCTCCTGGACAGGGAACACTGTGTGCCTCGGCTGCCGCTCTTGCTCTGCTTCTGGCTCTGCTTCTGGATCTCCCTGGTGTAGATTTTATAGACGAGTCTTAAGGACTGTCGTTCACTTCCTTCTAGTGTTAAAAAGATATGACGACATGGGGCAGATCACTTCAGTTCATCTACACTTAGTACTGATGATGGGAGTTTTAATAAAACCCACTGAGTGATTGGGGAGCCGTTGCGTTCACACGGTTTTAAAGTAAAACGAACGGATTGAATCGTTTTATTGACACGTTTGTTACACTTTGATGCCTCGTAATCGGATTAATGGAGAATGAAATCAGATTTAATCATTAATAAACAAAAACAAGAGCAGTTTGATCAAATAAACAGTCACACATTTAGAGATAAAACTACTGGTTAATATTTACACAGATGTGAACGAATCTGTTTCACAGATTTTACTGAATTCAGAGGATTTAATGAGAAGAAATATTTTCACATTTGAAACTAAAAAGAAAAGCACGTGTTGTAACGAAATCAGACGGACAGCTGGAGAGAGAACGATACGATCACACGGACTGATGTCTATCTCAGACGGTCACCGTGGAGCCCAGACCCTCGCTCAGACAGCTGGACCTGAGTTCTGGTTTCAACACCAGTTCATTCACTGCATGTCATTTGTTGCATATCTACGTTTTTTTAATGTGTTTCACTGTATTTTTTGTGGTACTTTGTAATAAACGATGTCTACGACAGACTGTAGTAAAAAAAAATACTGTAGTAAATCTGATTGTTTCAAGTCAAAGTTTGATTTCTGTTCATTTTGTGCAGACAGATCCAGAATAGGACTTTAAGTATCTCGGGGTCTTGTTCACAAGTGGGGGAAGGATGGGTCGAGAGATCGACAGACGTATCAGTGCAGCGTCAGGAATAACTAGGACGCTGCATTGATAAAATAAATAAATAAATAAAGATAAATGAATTACTCAATTCATCCCTCACCGGGGAAATTTGTTTGCTGCACTCCTTACACCGCAGCAGGCTGCCCTTCGACGGCGCCAATGGTGGGAGAATCTGATCTGTCATAGTGAAAAAAGAGCAGAGCCAAAAAGCAAAGCTCTCGATTTACAAGTCAATCTACATTCCTACCATCACCATGGTAACCAGGATCTATGTGTCAACCCTCATCATGGTAACCAGGATCTACGTTACTACCCTCACCATGGTAACCAGGATCTACGTCCCTACCCTCACCGTGGTAACCAGCTGTGGGTTTTGACCGAAAGAATGAGATTGCAGATACAAGCGGCCGAAATGAGCTGCCTCTGTAGGGTGGCTTTGCTGTCACTAAGAGATCGGCTGAAGAGTTCTGCCATACCAGGGAGCTCGGTGTCGAGCCGCTCCTCTTCCAGGTCGAGAGAAGCCAGATGGGGTGGTTCAGGCATCTGGTCAGGATGCCTCCCGAGTGCCTCCCTGGTGAGGGGTTTCAGGGACCTTAGTCCAGGGAGACCAAGAGGCAGACCACGAATCCACTGGAGAGACTATGTCTCACAGCTGGCTGGGGAACAACTCGAGATCCTTCTGGGTGAGCTGGAGGATGCAGCTGGGGTGAGAGAAGCCTGGGAATCCCATCTGAGGCTGTTTCCCCCGTGACCCGGCCCCAGATAAGCGGTGGACGACAGAACAGAACGGATTGTATAATTTTGAGGCAATTGGTTCTTCTTCTTTCGGCATTTCCCTTCAGGGGGCGCCACATCAAGTCAGTTTCTTCCATCTAACCCTATCTGCTGCATCCTCTTCGGTCACACCAACTATCTTCATGTCTTCCTTCACTGTATCCATGAACCTCCTCTTTGGTCTTCCTCTAGTCCTCTTTCCTGGTGGTTCCAAACCCAGCATCCTTCTTCTGATGTCCTCTCTCTCTCTCCTCTGCACATGTCCAAACCATCTCAGTCTGACCTCTCTGACTTTAACCTCATATTTGATTGGTAGAAACACACGGATAAATAACGGGTAAAGAATTTTGTAATTGGTTTCAATTTAAAACCTATGTTTACTTTATAAGTGATGAAAAATGACTTCACATTTAAACAATAACTGAAATAAAAATGGTTCCATTTTACAAGAAAGCATGTCATTTTTAAACCAGAAAAATCTTTAATATTCCTTCTATAAATTCCATATGTCCCTTCCGTGTACCCTTCCCCCTCTCCTCTTCTCTAACTTCTTCTCTCGTCTCTTCACGCCAGCTGTGGTCTGCAGAAAAACTGATTTTCAGAGTGTTAACCACCATGTTCTTCCTGCCGACGGCGGGATTTCATTTGCAGAGCACAGGGGGCCAATATCTAGGGTAATTCCCAGGGTTTAGTCCCACTGATCTCTTCCCAGCTCACCTTGGGGAAAAAAATTAAAGCAAGGCCTTACCCTGGCAGCACCGTGTTCACCCCTCTAATGTCCACCACATAGATAACACCTGGTCAGCCTCACAGAAAACTAGAGAAACCTGCTCATGCTGCTCCAATTTATCAGGCTGGAAAACATCCATCTTGTTTTATATTAAATCTGATCAAATACATTAAATTTATTTAGTTTTGTGGGAAAAAATGGATGTTTTTTTCTCTGCTAGTGAGGATTTTGAACGATTGAATGAAAGTAGAGTGAATTAATTTCATAGATTAAACAGGAATACGTCGATGCTGAGGCGTGGACCGAACTCTACCGCCTGCTCTGGATCACAAACAATCATTACAAATGATGAAGATTGGTTTATACGTCCGTCCTTGTCTGGTGAAAAATGAACGTCTGTGCTTCAGTAACACTTTTATAAATGCGATATTTCCCAAAAACAGAGTAAGAATTTCAATAAAATTGATTTACTCAGTGTTATCACTAAAATTTTTGAGTGCTCGTTCGACCCAAGGCTCTATGTCGTTCTGTTCTGTCGTCTTTCGCTCATCCGGGGCCGGGTCGCGGGGGCAACACCAACAGAAACCCAGGCTTCTCTCACCCTGGCTGCCTCCTCCAGCTCACCCAGAAGGATCTTGACATGTTCCCTGTCCAGTTGTGAGACATAGTCTCTCGAGCAGGTCCGGGATCTACCTCTGGTTCCTCCTGATGGGTTGTGCCCAAAACAACGCAAATACTAGGCGCTTGGAAGGCATCCTAACCAGATGCCCGAATCCCCCAATCTGGCTTGTCTCGACCTGGAGGAGGAGCAACGGCCCTACTCTGAGCTCCTCCCAGATGTCAAAGCTCATCCCTCTATCTCTGAGTGAGAGCCCAGCCACCTTGCAGAGGAGGATCTACGTGAAGCAACTCAAGGCTAAGGTTATTCATTCTTTTGAAGGTGATTTTTTCCAAACCATGGAAAGGATTTTAATGAAACTGCTCAGTACCAGCCAAAGATGAACTGATTTGGATTTTTAGAAACAAACGTCAAGATCACAGATTTATGGGCAGGCAGAACCATTTTGATCAAATGTTAAACAGATGAGTTCTTCTGAAACTTTTACTGGTCGTCTTCTGAACCGCTTATCCCTAATGGGGTCATGGACGATACTGAAGCCTATCCCGGCTGAATCTAGGCACGGGGCAGAGTACGCCCCATACAGGGCACCAGTCTGTAGCAGGGCCACACATAGACGACCATCCACACACACTTTCATTTCTAGGAACAGTTTCATTGCAGCCAATGAACTTAACATGAATATTTTTGGAGGAAACCAGAGAAAACCCACACATACACAGGTAGAACATACAAACTACACAAGGAAGGACCAGTGATTCAAGCCTCATCCCCACTCCTGGACTCAAACCCCCCACTTGTGAGGTCACCATGGTAACCACTCCACCTCCGTGCCGAACTTAGACTGTTTCTTCATCGTTTAAAATAAACTTGAAGAAGTTTGACTTTTATTTCCTTCTTTTTTTCTCGTCAACACCAGAAAACTAATTTTCTGTGTTTAATAAAAAACTTTTTTGTCTTTGATTAAAATTTCGTTCTTTTGTTAAAGTGACAAAACCCAAATTTAACCGAAAAGTTGCCCAAACTGATGAATCTATCCGTGAGCGACACATCAACCCAAATGAAGCGTTGAAACCTCCAGTTAGTGTTTTACGGTTTAATCATGTGGGAAAACGTGTCATTTCCTGCTGGAAACGGAGTTTACTTTGGAGGAAATTAAACTCAGACGTTTGATGGGAACAATTAAATCACACACACGCTTCTGTAGGAAAGAAAAAGAGGCGGTGTGTATCACCGTGGACACACACACACCTCAAACACACATTTTAATAGGTTTTATCACTAAATATAAAATGACTAATTAAATTATCCTGAGGGTGGCACGGTGGGGTAGTGGGTAGCACAGTGGCCTCACACCAAAAAGGTTGTGGGTTCAGGTCCTGGATGGGGACGAGGCTTGGAACACTGTCCTTTCTGTGTGGCGTTTGCATGTTCTCCCGGACACAAGCGGCCAAAATGAGCTTCTTCTAAAGGGTGGATGGGCTCTCACTCAGAGATCGGATGAGGAACTCTGCTATCCGGGAGGAGTTTGGTGTCGAGTCGCTCCTTCTCCAGGTCGAGAGAAGCCAGATGCGGGGGATCAGGCATCTGGTCAGGATGCCTCCCGAGCGCCTCACTGGTGAGATGTTTCAGGCACCTTGGTCCAGGGAGACCAAGAGGCAGACCACGAATCCACTGGAGATTTGTGTTTAATACCCAAACCGCGTGGGTTTCCTCCAGGTACTCCGGTTTCCTCCCATCCTCCAAAAACATGCATGGTAGGTTGATTGGCCGGTGCCAAATTGCCCCTAGGAATGTGTGTGTGGATGGTTGTATGTGTGTAGCCCCAAGACAGACCGGCGACCTGTTCAGGGTGTACCCTCCCCTTCACTTATCAGTCGGGATGGGCTCCAACACCCCCCGCAACCTCGAAAGGGACAGACGGTTGAGAAGATGACTAAAATTATTCTGAAAAAAACCCCCAGCAATATTTGTTTTTTAAAAAAACAGCTTTTAAATGATTTCCTTCAGTTTTTCTGTTCTTGACACTGAATTCTCCCCTTCCTCTCGCTCCCTGTGTAGCCCACCACCCTGGGACCGAGCACGAACATGTGAGCATGTGCTCGGTTGGTGCACATGAGCAGAAAGCCCGTACATATGAACACTCATGAGGTGGTGAAGGTGTAGATGTGGAACCCAGATGCACAGCCAGTTTAACCAGTTTACTGACATTAATCAGGGGTTAGGAGGGGTAAACAAGTGCAGCCTGGAAGCAACCCAAGGCAAGCTTGTTGCATCCTTGGCAGGCTTGGTAGGACCAGATAGAGGAGCCATTGAACAGGAAACATGAAACTGAAGGACCAGATGTGGAGGAACACCATCATGGTTGTAGCAGAACAAATGATCTGATACCTGAGATTAAACAACCAGGGGAAGACGAGACACAGATGCGGACATGACAGAGAGGCAATTGGGACTAGGTGTGTTTAATTAGCCCAGAAGGCAGGATGAAAACGGAGAGGATGTTCCAGAAGAGAGGAGGCTCATGACTGCTTGTGTTAGAATGTGGGCAAAGTAGAGAAAATAATCCACAGCCATAATAAAATCTTCAGCGTTGAAGTAGTATCTGCCGTCCACAAAAAACGGAGTTTTTTTTCACTCAAAACTGGCGTTTTTGAAAACTCCGGCCAAAGTGGAAATTTTGGAAAACTCAGTTTTTGCGTCTGGATGTGCGAAAACGGAGTATGCATTATCATGCGTCTCTACCTGCGACAAGTAATGCACATACACATTCGTGTGCGTCCTTGTTTGGATCGTCTATATTTTCCTGTGTTTTATTAACTTTATAGTCGACGACTTTTAAAAACAATTCCACCTCCTTGTCGGTCCAAACAAACGAGATGCCTGGCGCCATGTTTCGCGGAATAGATCAGATAGATCAGAGCTTACGTTTACATCAATACCCCCACTACTGGTCTGGCATGCTCATGACCGCACTCAGAGGTGTATTTATACGGCTGCGTGTGGACGCGAGCATTTTCCTAAAACAGAGGACAGCAGATATACTGTACGTTTTCAAAAATACCCGGCTCTGTGTGAACGGGGCCTTAGACGACTGTATTTGCATATACATGAAAATGATGCACCCTGTTAGGTCAGAGCACTTCCTTCTTACTTTGAGTGAGAACAAAATCCTCAGCCACGTTCAACCTGGTGTTTAAGTAGTATCTCAATACCAGCTGTGCTGTACTGTGGCACAGTTGTTAGTATGGTGGCCTCACAACAAGAAGTCCTGGGTTTGAGTCCTGGGTGGTGAGGTTTGAAACCTTTCTATGTGGAGTTTACATGTTCTCGTTTTGTGTGTCTGATTTTTTTTCCGGGTATTCTGTTTCCTCCCATCCTCCTAAAACTGCTATGCTTTCATGGCATAACTACATATGTGAAGAGTCTTTGAGCGTCCTGGAAAAGTGCTGAATACAGTAAGTACAATGTATAATTATTATTACTAGTGACCTGTTCGGGGTGTATCAGCTGGGATAGACTCTGACACCCCCTGCATTCCCAGGGGATGATGACGAAACAACATACTAGAGGAGAATCTGGCAAATTTTCCATAAATAAATGAATATACTGAAGTGTATGTTTTTGACTTTGAATTAAGATTCAAATGTAGAGAAAGTTTTTTTTTTTTTACGTACAAGCCTGTGTTTAATAAACAAAAAGTAAAAGTAAAGATAAAAAAAATCCTGTAAAAAACAAACAAACAAAAAAAAAAACAGAATTAGACCATGTCCACACATAGCCGGGTATTTTTGAAAACGCATATCTGCTGTCCTCCGTTTTAGTAAAACGCTAGTGCCCACACGTAGCCATTTTCAAAATATCCGCGTCTGAGTGCGGTTATGAGCATGCCAAACCAGTAGTGGGCAGTATTGATGTAAACCTAAGTTCTCAGTTATCCAATCAGAGCACCTCTGTCGTCTTTTCCGCAAAACCTGAAACATGGCGGCAGGCATCTCGTTTGTGTGGATCGACAAGGAGGTGGAATTGTTTTTAAAAGTCGTCATTTTTTTTTAAATTTATTTATTTATTTTGGTCACATTGTCATCGAAGTTAATAAAACACAGGAAAATATAAAAAAGTAATGCCTGTTTCCGTGGATCCATGCTTCCCGCTGTCTGCTTCTGTAAACAAGGACGCACACGAATGACGTAATACTTGTCGCAGGTAGTGACGCATAAAAACATGGATGTCTGTTTTCGCACGTCTACACGCAACGTAAAGACGAAGTTTTCCAAAATCTCCACTTTGGTTGGAGTTTTGAGTGAAAAAAAAAACTTCAATTTTTGTATGGACGGCAGGCCAAAACGGATAAAAATATATGCGTTTTCAAAAATACCCGGCTACGTGTGGACGGGGCCACAGAGCTTTTAAAAGCATCTGGAAAGAAAGCTGTGAAACCAGAGGAGTGGTGAGTGGGGTGAGGAGCCAGGAGGAGCAGGGTGGAACAGTGTGGAGCGGTGATTGGGTTCTGTTTGTTTTGATTCGGATGTCCACACGTTGTCTTCACATGACGCCCCCTCCTCACACCTCTGAGATAGAATATGTAAATGTTGTGAAAGGAGCTTTCTCATGTTTGGAGGACTTGTAATAGTTTAATTCCTTAAACATGTTTTCTGCCTCGCCTGTAATGTGTTACATGTGTGGCTGTGGCTTTCTGCAGAGCCGTACTGGGTGGGGGGATGAGGGGGTTTGAACGTGCTTGGTGGCAAACATTTGTTTGTGTTTTCCTCCCAGTGCATGCATGTCCCACTGCGGCCATCACGTTTTCTTTTCTCTGCATGTTAAACTGTCCAACAGCCAGAATATGTGTGTGGCTCCAGAACTAAGAGCAGGAATAACTTCAGCTCTCTGTTGAACCTCCTCTTGATGATCGGCTGTTCTAGGGACAACAAAGAGATACCGTGTATGTGTGACTGGGGCTATATGGACCAAGCTCTGGCACCGGTCGTACAGAGACCGGACAGCCCGTACCAAGGGTTCCAAGACTTCGTACTCCCAGAGCACCCTCACAGGAGTCCTCGAGGGACACGGTCGAATGCCTTCTCCAGATCAACAAAGCACAGATCAGTGCAGCGTCAGCAATAACTAGGACACTGCATCGATCTGTCGTGGTGAAGAAAGAGCTGAGCCGAAAAGTAAAGCTCTCTATTTACAAGTTCATCTACGTTCCTACCCTCACCATGGTAACCAAGATCTACGTTCCTACCCTCACCATGGTAACCAGGATCTACGTTCCTACCCTCACCATGGTAACCAGGATCTACGTTCCTACCCTCACCATGGTAACCAGGATCTACGTTCCTACCCTCACCATGGTAACCAGGATCTACGTTCCTACCCTAACCATGGTAACCAGGATCTACGTTCCTACCCTCACCGTGGTAACCAGGATCTACGTTCCTACCCTCACCATGGTAACCAGGATCTACGTTCCTACCCTCACCATGGTTACCAGGATCTACGTTCCTACCCTCACCATGGTAACCAGGATCTACTTTCCTACCCTCACCATGGTTACCAGGATCTACGTTCTTACCCTCACCATGGTAACCACGATCTACGTTCTTACCCTCACCATTGTAACCAGGATGTACGTTCCTACCCTCACCATGGTAACCAGGATCTATGTTCCTACCCTCACCATGGTAACCAGGATCTATGTTCCTACCCTCACCGTAGTAACCAGGATCTACGTTCCTACCCTCACCATGGTAACCAGGATCTACGTTCTTACCCTCACCATGGTAACCAGGATCTACGTTCCTACCCTCACCATGGTAACCAGGATCTATGTTCCTACCCTCACCATGGTAACCAGGATCTATGTTCCTACCCTCACCATGGTAACCAGGATCTATGTTCCTACCCTCACCATGGTAACCAGGATCTATGTTCCTACCCTCACCATGGTAACCAGGATCTATGTTCCTACCCTCACCATGGTAACCAGGATCTATGTTCCTACTACCAAACAGCACTTTAAATAAGTAGGTTTTAAGAAGTGAGAATAGAACAGAAAGAATGGAACACCTGAAAGTAAGAGTAACATCACAGTTAAAATGTCTGTGCTTATAGATGCTTCAAAATATGAATGTTTAATAACTTGATGTGCTTCATACTATGTTTGCGGATTCAATCAGAATTTATGCAACGTTGTTTGTGTAAATAATACGTGTCTGAGCCAACCGACTATGTCTCACAGCTAGACAGGGAACACCTGTGGATCCTCTCGGGTGAGCTGAGGATGCAGCAGGGGAGGCTGAATTTGTGACTTCAAAGGTTTATGCTGGTTGGGATTTCAGATGACATTCAAACATCAGGTTGTTCATGGCCATGGATTTTGTCTGGTTTTATAATAATTAGGAAGTGTTTTTGGGAAGTTTTGCTGCTCTTTGCCATTGAAATAAAACTAGAGTAACGTGACATGAGCAGGCTTTACTAACTTGATCCATCTGAAACTGTATGTGGGGCCTCAAACGAGGTTTAAGCTGTGTTGTGTACATGCTTACAGAAGCGGAACTAAGTGGGGAGTGAGAGGAAGGAGGAATTCACATTGTCAAAGATAAAATCAAACTGAATAAATGTATAAAAAAGCTTTTTTTTTTCATAAAAAAGACCCCAGAAAACCCCTCTCTAATCTCCAGTGGGATGTTAACGCCCGTTTTTTCCAACGTGCGACGTTCAGGACCACCACATCACAGCTGAAACAATGCTCACAGCAGCTTGAAATGATACCGTCATAACAGCCCATTCCTGCTAAACCAAAATAGCTTTTCACCACATTTTAAAAGCCCCTCACTTTCCCCGTCAAACCAAGCAAACATAGACGTCAGAGCGATCGGAGGAACGGTCCTTCACAGATCCTGAGACCCACTTCTGAGACTCCGCTGCTGCCACTGCTGAGAAACACCAACTATTGTTTGACACGAACCGACAGATTGTCTTCTAAAGATCCCGTTTTAACCTTTCCCAAAGTGTGACTTAATAAAGAAAAAACTGCGAGGTGTCCGTTTTCCTCCACTGAATGAAAACCACATGTGTAAATAGACCCCGGTGTGCGGCGTTAAGTGTGCACATGAGAAAAGAAACAGTAATCAGATTGGTTTCCTGTGACAAACAATAACATTTATCTTGAATCAGCAGCATTTTTCTCAGGCCGAGTCAGTAGCTCCCATCTTAATCAGAGCCAGACTCGTCCGGCCTGCTACCTAGCTGCTTCATACCAGCTTCAGCGCGGGGTCACTGAGATGATACAGATGTTTGAGAGAAGCTTTCATGGAAAAAAAAAAGACTAAAAATAGATTTTGTTTTATTTTTTTTCACCGAGCCTCAAAATAAACCATTAATAGTTGATTTAAAGACGAGTTGTTAACAAACAATTTTTGTCCAGGTCGAGAGGAGCCAGATGGGGTGGTTCGGGCATCTGGTCAGGATGCCCCCCAAGCGCCTCGCTTGAGGTGTTTCGGGTACGTCCCACCGGGAGGAGACCGAGGGGCAGACTCCGGACCTGGGGAACGATTTGGGATCCTTCCAGGTGAGCTGGTGGATGCAGTCGGGTTGGGAGAAGCCTGGGATTCCCATCTGAGGCTGTTGCCCCTGCGACCCGGCCCCGGATAAGCAGAAGACAACGGAACCGAACGTAACGTAAACAAACATGCATATAATTTTTTAAGATTTTTTTTTTTTTTGGAGCAGGAGGTGGAGAAATATCCACAGCGTTTAGTCGTGTTTAAACAATAATAATCCATTTTATTTATTCTATTTGTGGCCATAACAACCTGTTAAACCTGGTCCTATCAAACCTCAGAAGCTAAGCATGCTGGGTTTGGGCAGTACATGGATGGGGGACCGCTGAAACCCCAGGTTCCACGGTGGGATGGACGTTGAGATTAAGTTCTTGCTGTGTCTCTGGGTAAGACACTTCACCCACGTTGCCCAGTCTATATGGTGTTGAGACTAAGTTCTCGCTGTGTCCCTGGGTAAGAAACTTCACCCATGTTGCTTAGTTTGGATGGTGTGTGTGTGTGTGATTGGTTGGTGATGGTCAGTCTGCTCCAGGGCAGCTGTGGCTACAACAGTAGCTTACCATCACCTGGTATGGGGTAAATGCCTCGTGAAAACCCACACATACACAGGGAGAACATGCAAACTCCACACAGAGAGACCAGTATTTCAAGCCTCGCCTCATGTACAGGAATGATTTAGAATTTATTATCTTTAAAAAATGATGACAGAAAATTGACAGTCTGAAAAGTTGATGCTTTGATTTTTAAAAAGAGCACTGATTAAAAAAACAACGAGTTAAAGTCGGACTGAAAATGGACGTGAGAAATTCAGATTCCGAATACCTTTAAATGAACCTCTTACTGGGAAAGTTTGTGTGTTTGGAAGCTGCTAGCAGCTCAAGACAGAGCTCCGAACAGCTGCTAGGTGGTACCAGGTTGGGTTGAGCTGGAACAGCCAATGGTGGAACTTTACAATCTCTCTCAGCCAGTATTTGGGTATTATTTGAACGTCAGGTTCTTGGCCATAAAACCTGGTATGGACACAAGCTTTAGTGCAGCTGCTCTGCTCATGCTCAGTCCCTCACCTCAACAGGAAGTGCTTATGTAAATGCTTCAAAATAAGATCCATAAAGAATCTATGCCTGCTTTCCTAACTTGATCTACTTTACGCTGTAGATCAAGTAAGATTTATGCTGGGTTGTGCATGCGCTGAGTGGGCGGGGCTAAGCAGGGAGTGAGAGGCAGGGGGAAAACACAGTGTCAAAAAAAAAAGTGAAATTAAAAAAAAAAGGCGAGCATTTTTTGGGCAAATATTGTATTTTTTAACCTAAAAAAGCTTGTCTTTTATTTTTTAAAGACAAAAGAAAAAAAACACATAATTTTTAAGTATAAAAAAAATTCAAAATTAAACGATGATCTTCAAAAATCATCATAAAAAAGTTTTAAAATTAAAGTCTCTTGAATCCTTTTTACATTTTTTTTCAAACGGCTGCTCTTAAATGATTTAATATGAAATCTTTTCTCACAGTTCTCTGTTTCTAAAATGAGTGAGTTCTTTGGTGCCTCTTATATCTGAGCTTAAGTGAGATCAAGTGGGGGCCTGTGGGAGCTCACTGCATGCTTACAGTCCCTTAATAGAAGGCCGTGCCGGGTATGATGGATCACACGGTTTTCATCACAAACTCATACGAGTGTGTGCTCACCACAACTTAAAAGCTCCTGACCTGAGTGCCTCCCCCCCTGTTGGGGTGATTCTAGCCTGACAAATTTCCTCCTACGTGCTCGTAGCGAGCAGCGAGCAGAGAAGCAGAGAGAGTCATCTGCCTCTTATTTCTTTCCTAAATTAAATCCACACCCAGTGGGTGTGTTAACGCGGGACGTGCTGCACATCGCTGCTGGAAAGATACTTTTTCTATCGTTTTTTCAGCTGCAAAAGTAACAAGAACTCTCAGTTTGTCTTTGATAGGACATCTGGGGTCCGGTTACCAAGCAGGAGAGGGGAAAAAAAAATCAAACGTTTTGTTAATCAGTACCAACTATACATGAACTGAACATTGAACATGCTCATTGGTCTAGAGACAGTGTGGTGAGAGCAGCCATGCTAATTGGTCTAGAGACAGTGTGGTGAGAGCGGCCATGCTGATTAGTCTAGAGACAGTGTGGTGAGAGCGGCCATGCTGATTGGTCTAGAGACAGTGTGGTGAGAGCGGCCATGCTGATTAGTCTAGAGACAGTGTGGTGAGAGCGGCCATGCTGATTGGTCTAGAGACAGTGTGGTGAGAGCGGCCATGCTGATTGGTCTAGAGACAGTGTGGTGAGAGCGGCCATGCTGATTGGTCACTGAGGAAAAGACAGGAAACAGAGATGTTTGTAGCAGAGATGAAGATGCTGAGGATCTCTCTGGGAGTGACCTGGATGGACAGGATCAGAGGAACAGCACATGTTAGAGGTTTTAAAGGTCCCATCTCATGCAAAATAACTCTCTTCACATTGTATCCTCTGCACATACACATGTTTACAACATGCATTACACCATAGTTATGAAAATATATTGATTTGGTGGAGCGCAGTTACAGACCCGGAACTATGAAAGACCGGGTATCGCTCACCCCCCCACCCGTCCTGAGAAAGTGCAAGCTCCGCCCTCTGCTCTCACCGAGCCGCTATTCCTCCGCCCATCTCTGAGCGGGAGGGGGAAGGCAGGCGTAAACCTGTGCGTAGCGGTTTGGTAGCGTCTGAAATAAGATTTCAAGCAAGAAAATAAAAAAGAGGCAGAGCAGCGAACCAGCCTGTATATCGGACGTTGAAAGCGAGTTTGTGAGGGCGTAAGGCCGGAGCGGAGGCGGGTGAGGAGGGCGGGCGGGTGGTGAGGAGGGAGGGGGGCGTGTGTGAAGTCCGTCCTGGCTACGTCAAATGCGTCATACTTTAGACATCTGCTCATTGGTTGTTTTGTCTGAGCGTTCCAGAAATCCACAGAAAAACGGGCTAAATCAATCTAGAAAGACACACACACACACACACACACACACACACACACGGCCCGGACATCACTCTTACAAGGTAGAAAACTCTGGAAAGTCCATTTTGCATGAGATGAGCCCTTTAATTGAATTCAAAGTGGCAACAATTACTCAATATAAGCTATAAATGAACTGATTTCTTTTTCTGTGACCAGGGATGAAGGTAACAAACTTTAACTTTGGCTCAGTGTGTAGGGTGAGCATCCTGTAACTGGAGGGTCGCAGGTTTGATCGTACGATCTCCACGCCCCCTTTTGGTCCAAAAAAAAAAAATAAGAAGAAAGGAACGGGTACTCGTCAAGCTATCCGCTTCCAGGGCCAGTGAATGTGCACCAAAATGCAGGAAAATTACTCTTATTTTTCAAAATGTTTGGGGGTCAGAGGGGCTAGCTCCCCTCCCCCCCATACTGGCTTTGTCAATGACCTCACCCCCCCCCTTTTTAGAAAATACACCCCTGTGATCCCCTGCCCGAAGTTCATCCCGAGGTCTCCCTGATCAAACCCCCCATGTCTCCTGATGGTGGTTTCCAGCTTGCATGTCGGCTTCCACCATCAGGTATGAATGAATGGGTGAATGTGAGCTACAGTTAATCAGTACCAACTATAAATGAACTGAATCATTTTTCAGGGTTGTGAAACAAAAAAGATCACAAAAGTTTAGGTCACAAACTTTTGACCAAAACAAGGCCCATTCTTTTAAACATAATTTCGTCCCAAATCATTGACTGGATTTCATTTAATTGAATTGAATTTAAAGTGGCAACAATTATTCGGTACAAGCTATAGATGAACTGATTTGTTTTTCTGTGGAAGAATGCTCAGTGGATAGGGTGAGCATCCTGTAACCAGAGGAACATGGGTTCCATCCCCCGCCGGAAGTTCATGCCGAGGTGTCCCTGATCAAGACACTGAACCCCCCCATTACTCCTGATGGTGGTTTCCAGCTTGCATGTCAGCTTCCACCATCAGATGTGAATGTGTGTGTGACGGTGGCTCGGTGGTAGAGCCCGTTGACCGGACGTTAACCAGAAGGAGTTCACGTCTAGGGTCCTTAAAGAAGACACCTAATCCCCTGTTTCTTCCACCATTGGCGCCACCGTGGCAGCCTGCTGCGGTGAAATGCAGCACACACATTTCCCTGTTGAGGGGTGAATAGAGTGAGTAAAAAAAAAAAAAGTAAAACACTTTGAGAACCAACGCAGGTGGAAAAGAGATGGAGAAGTAGAATCCATGGAGGGGCAGGTTCTTCAACCTGTAGGGTTTAAACTTATTCTTTTTCCTTCCAGATGGTTCTAAAATGTGCAAAATTCTGGCCGCCTTTCTTCTCTTTCTTTGTCCTGAACCCCAAATAAATACAAGTTGAACTCAATCAAACACCACCTTCACACATGGCGTCTTCAAAACAATAAAAACAACAGACTGAGTCAGACTTTAAACATGTTATCTCACCATAAACCAGAGAAACACATGATGAGGGACATCATCCTGGTGGAGAGCGGAGTGGAAAAACCTCAGAGCGCCAGCCGTTTGATACTTCAGTTTGGCACGAGCATTGGCATGATGAGTGCCCGGTGGAGCCCACAATGCATCATGCATGACCACAACACTTAAATATAGAAGTGTGGAAGGTAAAAATGAAGCTTTCCAGGAGACGCTGCAGCTTTAAGAAGAATCATAACAAAAATCTGTTAAAGTCAGATTTAATCATTTAAAAAGATTTAAACTAAAAAGTTTAATAGAAACACATCTCTGACAGGGTGGCACGGGGGCATCACAGCGAGAAGGTCAGGGGTTCAAATCCCGGGTGGGGACGATGCTTGGAAGACTGGCCTTTCTGTGTGGAGTTTGCATGTTCTCCCCGTTTATGTGTGTGTTTTCTCCGGTTTCCTCCAAGCCTTCAAAAACATGCATGTTAGGTTGACTGGCCACTACAAAATTACCCCTAGGAATGAGTGTGTGTGCGGTTGTATGTGTAGGGCCCCACAACAGACTGGTAACCTGTTCAGGGTGTACCCCGCCCCTTGTCTCTAATCAGCCAGGATGGACTCCAGCGCCTTGCAACCTGGTAAAGGATAGACAGTCGATAAAAGGTGACTTTTTTGGTGACATATCTCAGACGTAGACCAACTTGATCTCCATCCGTCGAGGTGCCACATCTTGAGAACTCCTGATATGGATTATGCAAATGATGTGATGTATATTTAATGGTATTCAAATGAGCCGGTGCCACCTGTCTTAACTCATGCTGAGTGATCAGGAGGTGTATTTTACTCCAAAACAGAAGTGGATGTGTGGGGTGTGGGAGCTGTTTGCAAGCCACAGCCATGGGGGTGTTGTTTAGTTTCTTTTTGTCTTCAGAGCCACTGATGAAATCGGGCCGCAAGGGATTCCTAAGCCCATCCTGGCTGATTACAGGTGAGAGGCACGATACACCCCGAACAGGTCACCAGTCTGTTGTGGGGCCACACACACGGACAACCATTCACACACAAACTCAAACTTAGGGGTAATTCTCTAGCAGCCGATCAACCTAACATGCAGGTTTTTGGAGGAAACCAGCGAAAACCCACACATACACAGGGAGAACATGCAAAAGCCACACAGAAAGGACAGTGTTTTAAGCCTCGCCCCCAAACCAGGACTTCAACAGCTCCTGGTGGAAACATTTGAATTATTATTAACTATTATTTCTGCTCATTTAAAGAAACAAGATGTATAATTACGGTCATTAAAGACTCAGTGGTAGAGTGTCCGCCCTTAGATGGAAGAAACTGACTTGCTGTGGCGACCCCTGAAGGGAAACGCTGAAAGAAGAAGAAGAGTGTCTGCCCTTGGACAGGGAGAACCTGGTTCAAATCCCACTGAGGTCATGCCTCGGTGTCCTTGGAGAAGCTATCTAACCCCAGTTTCTCCCACCAGTAGTGCTGTCGATGGTACCTGCTGCGGTGCAATGCAGCACAGAAATTTCTCCGTTTAGAGATGAATAAAGTCGTTAAAATAAAGAACAAGCTTTAAACTTTTTTTCTCACAGAATAGTTTTAACCGTGAAAGTCGACCCGACAGTAAATGTTCTGCTTTTTAAAAAATCCCCGGATGAAAAATTGAGAAAAGAAAGCTGATTAAAAACAGCTTTTCAGTGTAAATTGAATTAGATTTTTTTGGAGACGTAAGAAATGAAATGTCACTCTCTCCCAGAAAGAAATGCAAACCATGTGAATGTGGAGCACGTTTTTTTTTTTGGCTGACTCTTTCTAGTCTACTGTAAGCGGGTCGGGCGTAACTCATCCCAATGAGACTGTAACACACACACAGGCCTCACTAGTCACCACACACAGACCCCCACCAAACACACAAGATCAGTCAGTGTGTCATCTTCTTAATCGTCTATCCCTAACGGGGGGCTAGAGCCCATCCCGGTGAGGGGAAGGGGACACCCTAAACAAGCCGCCAGTCTGTTGAGGGGTCACACACATACAACCATACACACACACACTCATTCTTAGGGGCAATCATGTAGCGTCCAATCAACGTAGCATGCATGTTTTTGAAGGAAACCTTAGTACCCGTACGCATACATGGGGAGAACATGTAAACTCCACACAGAAAGACCAGTGTTCCAAGCCTCGTCCACAGGACTCGAAGCCACGACCTTCTTGCTGTGAGGTTACTGTGCTACCCACTGCGCCACCGTGCCGCCCCCCACAAGGCTAAATAATATCTGTTTATACAAAGTAATTTATTCATATAAACCACGAAGCAGCTTATATGTAATGCTTTATATTTAGTTCCGTTCCGTCATCTTCCGCTCATCTGAGACCGGGTCACGGAGGCAACGGCCTCAGACGAGAAGCCCAGGCTTCTTTCACCCCAGCTGCATCCTCCAGCTCACCTGGAAGGATCCCAAGTAGTTACTCGGCCAGCTGTGAGACATAGTCTTTCCAGCAGGTCCGAGTCAGCCTCTTGGTCTCCTCCCGGTGGGACATGCCCGAAACCAGCAAGGCGCTCAGGGGGCATCCTGAACCACCCCATCTGGCTCCTCTCGACCTGGAGGAGGAGCGACTCGACACCAAGCTCTTCCCGGATGGCAGAGCTCCCCACCCGATCTCTGAGTGAGAGCCCAGCCACCCTGCGGAGGAAGCTCATTTCGGCTGCTTGTATTCGCGATCACATTCTTTCAGTCACCACCATGGTGAGGGTAGGAACGTAGATCCTGGTTACCATGGTGAGGGTAGGAACGTAGATCCTGGTTGCCATGGTGAGGGTAGAAATGTAGATCCTGGTTACCATGGTGAGGGTAGGAACGTTGATCCTGGTTACCATGGTGAGGGTAGGAACGTAGATCCTGGTTACCATGGTGAGGGTAGGAACGTAGATCCTGGTTGCCATGGTGAAGGTAGAAATGTAGATCCTGGTTACCATGGTGAGGGTAGGAACGTAGATCCTGGTTGCCATGGTGAAGGTAGAAATGTAGATCCTGGTTACCATGGTGAGGGTGGGAACGTAGATCCTGGTTACCATGATGAGGGTAGGAACGTAGATCCTGGTTGCCATGGTGAGGGTAGGAACATACGTAGATCCTGGTTACCATGGTGAAGGTAGGAACGTAGATCCTGGTTACCATGGTGAGGGTAGGAACGTAGATCCTGGTTACCATGGTGAGGGTAGGAACATACGTAGATCCTGGTTACCATGGTGAAGGTAGGAACGTAGATCCTGGTTACCATGGTGAGGGTAGGAACGTAGATCCTGGTTACCATGGTGAGGGTAGGAACGTAGATCCTGGTTACCATGGTGAGGGTAGGAACGTAGATCTTGGTTACCATGGTGAAGGTAGGAACGTAGATCCTGGTTACCATGGTGAGGATAGGAACGTAGATCGACTTGTGAATCGACACTTGTAAACTATATTTATTCAACAATCCAAAGAGAAAACCTTAACGTGGTGATTAAACGTCAGCATACTGCCCGTCTAATGCCGTGCAGGTGCAATAATCATTAGGTCCCACTAAGGATGCTAGCATCGGAGCCGTAATCCACCAGTAAATCTGAAACTCAAACTAAAGAGTGCTTTAGTGTGCTGGAGCTCGTGGACGCAGCTTGTAGACAAAGTGATCGTGTTTCACATGTGGCATGAGCTACTCTGTCACTATTTTTATAGACACACAATCCCAACCTGCTGCTCGCTTTTACCCTCTGAGAGAAAGTAAAGCGTCACTCTGCGTCTGACGCTCCGATGATGATTAAACCAGAAACCTGCTCAACGGGCTTTTACATTTAAAGAGCAGACAAGATTAATCAATTAAAATCAGAAGAAATTGACGCCAAGGCATAAAAAAATAGTCCATTTGCTCTTGAAAGTGTGTAAACTTGACCTTCGTAATCATTAGCTACGATTATTAAGGTCAAGCATGATTGTGAAATAATGCGCTGAGTAATTGTGGGCAGTTTAGTAAGGGACATATGTTCCCCTAAAAGCAACTTTTTATTTCTTGGGTTGTTTCATTGAGTATGAGGTCTATAGTTACTCAGAAAATCTGATTTTAATCCTTAAAGTACCAGTAAAGATATCTTTATTTTATCATAATTTCACGGCCATGAGGCGCACCTAAAAGTCTCAAATTTTCTTCAAAATGAGCGGTGCGCCTTTTTGTGCGGTGCGCCTTGTGTGTGAGAAAAGGCGGACCTGAAAGAAAACGCGGTGCCCGCGAGGCGGACCTGAAAGAAAACACATGAGAACGTTAAAGAGTGAAGTGTGAGCGGCGTGGGAGCGATGGATGACCGAAGGAGACCACAGTTTCACAAAGGGTGGAAGGCAGCGCCGGGCGAGTTACGCTACAGTTTGCCAATGGATTGTAGATGCTCGGACTAACGTGTCTGCTGGTACTGTTATCCGAGCTTTCTCAAAAGCTGGTATCCTTTCTGAGGAGCCGCACAGTACAGACAGTGACTTTGACAGCGAGGAGTGAAGTGGACCTGCTCTGAAACAGAGGATGAGGACTTTGATGGATTTGAATAAAGACTATTACCGGTAATGTGCTTGTTTAGTATCGTTACTACTTAAATAAAGTACAACCAAACTCAGTTTTGCTCCTGATCTATTTTTTAATACCCACATTTGCATGCTTGCGTGTGTGTTGTTGTAAGGCGGTGTGTGGCTGAGACTGCGCCTTTTCGTACGGTGCGCCTAATGGCCGTGAAATTACGGTAATCTTTGTTACTTTTCTGTTCCTCCTCAGACGATTCGTTTTGGTTCAGGTCCATCTGTTGCGTCACATGTTTTCAGAGGAAATCACCATATAAGGAGATACAATGTCTGATTGGGTGTGACACACATAGACATAAAGAGTAAACCCCTCATTGGCTGCTGCAGCCACCGTCTTGGATCGGTAGTCCTACCTGTGGTAGTACCCTCACCATGAACGTACCTGTACATAGTGAGGGTACGTTCCAGGAACCAGGATCTACGTTCCTATCCTCACCATGGTAACAGGGATCTACGTTCCTACCCTCACCGTGGTAACCAGGCTCTACGTTCCTACCCTCACCATGGTAACCAGGATCTACGTTCCTACCCTCACCATGGTAACCAGGCTCTACGTTCCTACCCTCACCATGGTAACCAGGATCTACGTTCCTATCCTCACCATGGTAACCAGGATCTACGTTCCTACCCTCACCGTGGTAATCAGGCTCTACGTTCCTACCCTCACCATGGTAACCAGGATCTACGTTCCTACCCTCACCATGGTAACCGGGCTCTACGTTCCTACCCTCACCATGGTAACCAGGCTCTACGTTCCTACCCTCACCATGGTAACCGGGATCTACGTTCCTACCCTCACCATGGTAACCGGAATCTATGTTCCTACCCTCACCATGGTAACCAGGATCTATGTTCCTACCCTCACCATGGCAACCAGGATCTACGTTCCTACCCTCACCATGGTAACCAGGACCTACGTTCCTACCCTCACCATGATAACCAGGATCTACGTTCCTACCCTCACCATGGTAACCAGGATCTACGTTCCTACCCTCACCATGATAACCAGGATCTACGTTCCTACCCTCACCATGGTAACCAGGATCTACGTTCCTGAGCACTGTGTGGTGGATTCTAATTAGAGGACGATTGAAAGCAGGACTCACGGATTACTTTTCATATTTTTATGTGAATATAATTTTATTTTCTGTATTTCTGTCCACTAGTGAAATCTTCTCCTGCTAATGTTAGCTCCACTAGTGTGTTTATGTCTATGGTCACTCAGGTTAGAAACACAGGAGTGGGGGAGGGCTGTGAAGTATTTCATTTGCATTTAAATAAATAAATAAATATTTTACTCTATTTCTCCCTCACCGGGGAAATTTGTGTGCTGCACTCCTTCACCGCAGCAGGCTGCCACGACGGCGCCAATGGTGGGAGAAACGGGGTTTAGGTGTCTTCTCCAAGGACCTTAGACATGCACCCAGTGGTATGCGAACCCGCAAACTTCTGGTCAGCGCAAAACAAGGCGTTGCTTTCAGTACTTAGTGCTAAGTTTACTGATAAATCTGAGAAATTAGGGCCATAAGACATGATGTTGAACGATCCTGATATTCAAATCCATTCATCTATTGTTGGTACTAACTGATGGCAGTTTTATTCAAATCCAATGTCTGGTTCGGGAGATTCGCCAAGGTGTTACAGCAGCACGGACAACCTGACTGCTTAATGCATCCTCTTCATTCTGTAGGCGGAAACATAAAAAACTAATCTAACTCATGTAACTTCCCAACCTTAGGCGGCTGTGGAGCATGCTCAGTGTGGGCGGGGCTTCTATACTACACATAAGAGGCACATGGTGCACAGTGATGACGAGTCTGAAACAAGGTTATCCATCACCGAGCGTCTTCACTTCAAGGGCCTCTGGCCTAAACCACATCCATTACCGGGCTGTGGGAACACAACCAGGAGAATAAGGAGGGCTTTTATCCCACATGAGACTACATTAAACTCATATGGACATGTGGGGGTCTGGCAGATACGATGCTCTTCATTCTGATTGGACACCAGCTCTGGAATGTTCTCCTGATAAAACTGTTCGTGAATGAAAACTGAAGCAGCTGGAATTAAAAAAAAAACAAAAAAAACTTTGATGTCAGAAGAAATTTAAAAAAGCTGAACTTATTTATTTTTTTTTTAGCTTGAAAGCCAATTGCATTGAGAAATACACCATGTTAGATATTGTATTGGTAGCCATGCCATGTGGGCATGCAGCAGACTGGCATCTTGTTCGGGGTGTACCTTGCCTCTCGCCTTCAATCAGCTGGGAAAGACTTTGGCACACCCGGAACGTCACTAGGGTTAAGTGGTTCAGGAGGCGAAACAAATCCTTTGATTGCGTAACCTAGAAAATCTAAGCAGCTCATCTACTGTTTATCTTTTTTGAAAAGGCGCTACTCGTGATGGCAGCAGGTCTGTGTAGAGCTGTCAAGAGGTGAGCTCCTTCATCAGTGAGGAATGTGGAGTCAGAGTGGTTCCGTGCTTAGAGACGTTTTGTGCTGGAGGGAATGAAGATGTCGTGGTCCCCGAGGAGGTCCCATATTCCACATGAGAGGGGGACCATGACAGAAGACAGGTCCTTCTGAGTGCAGCTTAGTCTGTTTTACTTCAGAGGTGATTCCTGTCTGAACATACCCGGCTTCACTATGGTGCATATGGACTGAGTCATCATGTTCTGAAGTGGTCTTTGCTGTGCCCTCACGGACTCCAGGAGGGCATTCCAGAGCCATGGTGCAACTGCCTGGAAGGCTTTGCCACCCATTGCAGAAAGTCAAGTCTACCATGGTGAGGGTAGGAACGTAGATCCTGGTTACCATGGTGAGGGTGGGAACGTAGATCCTGGTAACCATGGTGAGGGTGGGAACATAGATCCTGGTTACCATGGTGAGGGTAGGAACGTAGATCCTGGTTACCATGGTGAGGGTGGGAACGTAGATCCTGGTAACCATGGTGAGGATGGGAACATAGATCCTGGTTACCATGGTGAGGGTAGGAACGTAGATCCTGGTTACCATGGTGAAGGAAGGAACGTAGATCCTGGTTTTCATGGTGAGGGTAGGAACGTAGATCCTGGTTACCATGGTGAGGGTAAGAACGTAAATCCTGGTTACCATGGTGAGGGTAGGAATGTAGATCCTGGTTACCATGGTGAGGTTAGGAACGTAGATCCTGGTTACCACGGTGAGGGTAATTAATGGTGATCCTGGTTAGCAAGGTGAGGGTAGGAACTTAGATCCTGGTTACCACGGTGAGGGTAGGAACGTAGATCCTGGTTACCACGGTGAGGGTGGGAACGTAGATCCTGGTTACCAAGGTGAGGGTGGGAACGTAGATCCTGGTTACCATGGTGAGGGTAGGAATGTAGATCGTGGTTACCATGGTGAGGGTAGGAACGTATATCCTGGTTACCATGGTGAGGGTAGGAACGTAGATCCTGGTTACCATGGTAAGGGTAGGAACGTAGATCCTGGTTACCATGGTGAGGGTGGGAACGTAGATCCTGGTTACCATGGTGAGGGTAGGAATGTAGATCCTGGTTACCATGGTGAGGGTAGGAACGTATATCCTGGTTACCATGGTGAGGGTAGGAACGTAGATCCTGGTTACCATGGTATGGGTAGGAACGTAGATCCTGGTTACCATGGTGAGGGTAGGAACGTAGATTCTGGTTACTACGGTGAGGGTGGAAACGTAGATCCTGGTTACCATGGTGAGGGTAGGAACGTAGATCAACTTGTAAAATCAAGAGCTTTTATCGGCTCGGCTCTTTCTTTACCACGGGAAATCTTGTGTTCACAAGTGTTACAGAAGGCTTGAGAATTTAATTCCTTCTTCATATTCCGTGGGTGGAGTAAATAGTGAAACCCTGGCACAGAATCAGAGATAATTAGCTGTTTTTATGTCTATAATTTGCCAACACACTTCGGAATGTTATGGTAATAATCTGGAAACTATGAACCATCTCTCCTGTTTTCTCCACATCAGATGGTCTTCATGAGTGAACGTACGAATCAAACTGTGTAAGTACGAGAAAATGATGGTGTTCTGGGAGAATCCACCGTGTGGTTTGGGCTGTTTTATTTTCACAGCTGATTTCAGCCTCCTATGATGGGCTCCACGGTGGAAAATTCCCTGATGGTATTTATTCTGCTTGTTTGTAATTGGACACAGTTTTACTTTCCTCTAACGGGTTGTCGGTGTGAAGACGTCTCCAGCAACGCTGTGCTGGTTTATGTTGGAACCGGAGATGTCGTCCTATAAGCTACCAGCAGTTTTAGTCTCGGCGTTTATTGTTCCAAACTTTCTGAACACATTCTAATTGCGTGACGGAGCTGCAGCGTAACGTCATGTGACATCAAACACGCGTGTCAGGTTTCAGTTTGGCTGAAAAAAAAAGGAAGAAACGTCTTTAAAGTGTTCAATCATAAACATGACTGTCCGTCGCTGGTCCAAGAAAAACAGATTAGAGTCATGAACTCCCACCGAAAGGAGTCCTACTTACTGAGTCCTACTTACTGGGTCCTCCTTACCGTGTCCATCCCAGGCCTTCTTAGATAGATAGATAAAACTTTATTAATCTTCTTCTTCTTCTTTCGGCATTTCCCTTCAGGGGTCGCCACAGCAAGTCAGTTTCTTCCATCTAACCCTATCTGCTGCATCCTCTTCAGTCACACCAACTATCTTCATGTCTTCCTTCACTGTATCCATGAACCTCCTCTTTGGTCTTCCTCCAGTCCTCTTTCCTGGTGGTTCCAAACCCAGCATCCTTCTTCTGATGTACTCTCTCTCTCCTCTGCACATGTCCAAACCATCTCAGTCTGACCTCTCTGACTTTAAAACCTCTAACATGTGCTGTTCCTCTGATCCTGTCCATCCTGGTCACTCCCAGAGAGATCCTCAGCATCTTCATCTCTGCTACAAACATCTCTGTTTCCTGTCTTTTCCTCAGTGACACTGTCTCTAGACCAGCATGGCCGCTCTCACCACACTGTCCCTAGACCAATCAGCATGGCCGCTCTCACCACACTGTCCCTAGACCAATCAGCATGGCCGCTCTCACCACACTGTCCCTAGACCAATCAGCATGGCCGCTCTCACCACACTGTCCCTAGACCAATCAGCATGGCCGCTCTCACCACACTGTCCCTAGACCAATCAGCATGGCCGCTCTCACCACACTGTCCCTAGACCAATCAGCATGGCTGCTCTCACCACACTGTCTCTAGACCAATCAGCATGGCTGCTCTCAACACACTGTCCCTAGACCAATCAGCATGGCTGCTCTCACCACACTGTCTCGAGACCAATCAGCATGGCTGCTCTCAACACACTGTCCCTAGACCAATCAGCATGGCTGCTCTCACCACACTGTCTCTAGACCAATCAGCATGGCTGCTCTCACCACACTGTCTCGAGACCAATCAGCATGGCTGCTCTCAACACACTGTCCCTAGACCAATCAGCATGGCTGCTCTCACCACACTGTCTCTAGACCAATCAGCATGGCCGGTCTCACCACACTGTCTCTAGACCAATCAGCATGGCCGGTCTCACCCCGGTTTTGTACACTTTCCCTTTCATTCTAGCTGAAACTCTTCTATCACACATCACACCTGATACTTTTCTCCACCCGTTCCAGCCTGCCTGCACACGCTTCTTCACCTCTTTTCCACACTCTCCATTGCTCTGGACTGTTGATCCTAGATACTTAAAATCTTCCACCTTCTTTCTCTCTTCTCCGTGTAACCTCACTTTTCCATTTGGATCCCTCTCATTCACACACATGTACTCTGTTTTACCCTTACTAATCTTCAAACCTCCACCTCTCCAGCTTTTCTTCCACCTCTTCCCTCCTCTCACTACAGATCACAATGTCATCTGCAAACATCATTGTCCATGGAGATTCCTGTCTGACCTCGTCTGTCAGCCTGTCCATCACCACAGCAAACAGCAAAGGGCTCAGAGCAGATCCTTGGTGCAGATAAAATAAAACTTTATTAATCTCCCGCAGGAAAAATTCTGGTGTCCAGGAGCAACAGAAATCACACGAGCTGTACATACAAAATAAATAAAAACAATACACATAAATAATAAAATAGGACTCAGTTCCTTACAAAAACATCTGCCTGAGGGCTGAAGGGATGAACGACCTCCTAAAGCGCTCAGTCGTACAGACCTGTTACTTCAGGTCGTCTTCTGGGTTGGGATAACATCATGAAGAGGTTGACGGGGTTTATTCAGGATACCCTGCATTAAAGCCCTCATCCTCCCCTCCAAAAACAGCTCCCACAGAGTCCACTTTTCTCCCCACCACAGATGCACACTTCCTTATCAGTCTGTCCTTCCCCGTCCACCTTACTGTGTCCATCCCTTCCGGTGTTGCCAGAGTCCATCCCGACGGATTCGAGGTGAGGGCCAGGGTACACTCTGAACAGGTCGCCAGTCTGTCGTGGGGCGCACACACATACACTCATTCCCAGGGGCAATTTGGCACCGACCAATCAACCTAGTATGCATATTTTTGGAGGGTGGGAGGAATACTGGAGTACCCGGAGGAAACCCATGCGGACACGGGAGAGCACGCAAACTCTACACAGGAAGGTCAGTGCTCCAAGCCTCATCCCCATCCTGGACTTTAACCCACGGCCTTCTTGCTGTGAGGCCACTGTGCTACCCGCATCCTTCACTGTGGTGGAACAACACCAGCAGTCCACCATCATTAGTTCCATAGTGAAGCCGGGTGTGTTCAGACAGGAAGCACTGATGATGTCACTCAGAAGATCCTGTCTTCATTCCTTCTGATTCACTCCAGCAGGAACATCTCCACACGTCCATGAAGACTCCACATGACGGAGCTGATGAAGGAGATCAGACCTTCAAACTACAATAAAAAAAATCCAACAGAATGTGGAGCTACAGGAACCTGCTGCCATCACGAGAAGCACATTTTTAGATATGTACTACTTTGATAAATGGGTGTGCTTTTACACTCTATTTGTGGTCTGCAATACAGTTTACGCTGTGTCATGCACACCCTAATGAGGGTTGAGAAGGAGACCAAGAGGAGGGTTTCCATGTTTTTAAATCTTAAAGAAAGATCCCCCCACTGGAGCTTTAAATCAAACCACGTGAGCACGGGCAGTCTCTCTCCCCCTCTCCATCCTCCCTCACCTCCATCCTGTTCACCCCGTCACCCTCAGAAGCCTCAGGTTGACCTTCCAGGTGCTCATTGTCCCAAAGTGAGACCTGATTACTGGCGTAAGCCTGTGAAGTTTCGCCCGAGTGGCCGCAGCTGATCTTTTATCCTAATTTCGGATTAATGTGGGGTTTGCCACACTGCGTAAACACAGCCAGTGAGTAGGCCCCTGCCACACACAGCTAAACATTAATCCTCTTTAATGCTCAGAGTCAACTTCCAGTCCTTATCAGAATTTGTCTTAATCTCTGCCGAGGCTGGACAAAACTCCGCTGCTCGATAAGTAAAATGTACACCATCAAACAACAAACTAGTTAATGAAGAGCGGAGGGAGGGGTACGCGGTGGTTGGAGCGGAAAAAACAAATAGGAATGTAAATAAAGTGTTTTAACTCGACGTGAAACCGTTTAAAGCCTTGAAATAAGTGAAATAAAAATTATTTTATTTCTACGACATCACTAACGTGTCCATGGAAACTCATAATAAAGCAGAGTTTCAAAATAAGAGTTTTAGTTTTTGGATTTTTTTCTTCAAACATCAAACGTTCAAATGATCTGTTTCTGTTTTTATTCATGTTCGGGTTCAAATCTGAGTGCAAGAGTAATATTTCTGTGAGGAAACAGTCTGACCTCCCAGCATTAAGGTTCATCTATTCCACGTTGGACGGGTACTCTTTGGTTTTAACTAAACGTTCCGCTTTGGTGGACTGGATCTGACGTCTGTAATGCACCCGGACAGTCAGTTTTGTCCAAAAAACAGAGTAAAAATAAACTTTCTAAACACTGTCTTTAAATTCCTAATCTGTAGAATCGTAACCAACACGGACCGTACAACATGGTGGATCTACAGAACTACAAACATGGAGAACGGAGACGGAGGCTTGTGTTTATGCCACGCCGCCATCTCTGTTCTCTGATTGGTTAGAACGTTTTCCCATCGCTGCAATCATAAGATAATGCGTCCAATCCCTGACCTGTGCTACGCTTCACCTTCTGACGTGATGCTATCATAAAAAAATGTAGTTTTTGTTTAATGTAATGTTGCATTTGGGAGAGGCTATAGCTCAGTGGTAGAATGTTCATCCTTGGCGCGAGAGACTGATTCAAATCCCACTGAATTTATGTCTAGGTGTCCTTGGGGAAGACACCTAACCTCCCTGTTTCCCCCACTATTGCTGCCGTCCTGGCAGCCTGCTGCAGTGTAATGCAGCACACAAATTTTTCCCATTGAGAGATGAATAAAGTATGTTAAAAATAAATTAAAAGAAAATTGTTACCCGTGGCCTTCGGTTTTTACTTTTACGCCAGTAAGTTGTTTCCGACAATGCCAGTTTCTTACTTATCCTGCCGACAACGCCAGTTTGTTACCGGTGGCCGAGTGGTAACAAACAGATTTCTTAGCAGGTTCTGTTTCGCAGGGAGACCACACTCTGGGTAGAGTTGAAAACATGTATTTAATCCAAGACAGCTCTTCATAGGTATCATAAAACACTCATCCTAGTTCAACATTCGAAAACTAACAACCTACCAACTACTAACAGTTAGCAACGGCTAGCTTTTGTTGTTCTTCAAAATAAACAACAACCGCTGTCAACTGTCAGCATCCATAACACAACAATTGTTGCTGTCATGGTAACAAAAATAATTCCAGCTAAAATCTAAAGTTATAATGTTTAACATGAAATTGTTAAAATGTTATTTTAGTCAAAGCTTTAACTTTTTGAATATTTTAAAAATAACATATATTTTTTTACTTTTGATTTTTACACTCATGTAAAAAATGACACTTTAAAAAAATGAAACATTTTAAAATATCTATTGTGTAAACATTACTGTCAAAAATTTTTAAATTTTTTCCTCACTCTATTCATCCCTGATCGGGAAAATGTATGTCCTGCACTCCTACCCCGCAGCAGGCTGCCATGATGGCGCCAATGGTTGAAGAAACAGGGGGTTAGGTGTCTTCTCTAAGGACCCCAGACATGCACTCAGTGGGATACAAACCCACAAACTTCTGGTTGAATTCCAGTCCGCGGGTGAACACTCTAACCACTGAGCCACCGTCTCCCCTAATATGTTTGAGATTTCAGAGTAACTACTTTAAATAGTAACTAATTACTTATTGAGCGTTATGTCATGATCCCCCTCTATGGATCACTCCGTCCCTCCTATTCTGCCCTTAGCCCTAATTTGGCACACCTGGTCCTAATCTAAGGTGGTGTCCCTCACTTCCCTGCTGGAGCATCCGTCTCCATCCCCTACATTCCCCATGGCTCTTTGTGCACCCTGCCTTTCTGTTGAGCTGCATAGCTCTGATCCTCATCCTGCTGAGCTTGTTCCCCTTGGCTCCTAGTGCGCCCTGCCTTCCTCCTGAGCTTCCTCCTTCTGGCTCCCCATCATTCTGCCGAGCTTCTACACCTGGTCCCCTGCTTGACTTCGTCACCCAGTCGAGCGCCATCCCTCTGGTCCCCGCAACGTCCAGCGAGGGTCTCCTTCAGGTCAGTCATCGTACACAGTTCTGATTGGTTCTTCACGTCCTCTATAAACTGGTTATAACTGGCATTGCATTTGGGTCCAACTTTACGCATCAAACTGCATGTGTTTTCTAAATCTGACACAAAACCCTGGCGTTCACACACCACCGTGATTTAATTTTCCTCGTTATCTTTATCAGGACTTCTCGTCTCAATGTTCCTTTCTCTTCCACACGTATCGGCTCTTTAATTACGCTGGTGTGAAGATTAACGATCTGTGAGAGGGGTTCTTTAGTTCCAAACCCGGGTCAATAACCGGTATTCTTCTGGAGTGTTCTGTGCTTCCTCCAGACTTTCTACATTATTCAGTATCTAGTGAGGAAAGTCTTTTATGAGCTGTGAACTGACCAGAAATGTGCGGACATCCTCCAACCCTCTCTCCGTTCTCCTCTCAGGTCTATGGGAAAGGGCAAAAAAAAGAGAAAAGATGGAGCAGCTTTAAAACAGAAAAATCCTTTAATGCAATTCCTACCTTATCTTAAACACCAACATATCTGTCTCCAGTCCGAGGCCTTTGAAAGGATATTTCGGGCCTGGGATTGAGGGAGGAAAATCTCCCTTCAGAAGCAGGACTAGGGATGAGTTATAGGCATCTAAGAGGATGGAAATCTCCAGGGCCTGACCATGGCTTTAGCATACAGCTCCAAGCAGGGCCGCAGTGTGGAGCGGAGGAACCCCCTGTGGTCCTCCTCTAAGACAGAAATATATGGAAGCATGAGAACGAAGAGGACCAGATCTGATTTCATGCTGCTTCGGATTTACAAAAAGCAAAGAAAATTCCAGTTTATTCTGTCGGGAAAACTGTATCTACACGAGCAAAATCAGCCTTTTCATATTTTCAATTTTATTTACAAAGACAAACACTGTTTTTTCTCAATGGGTTTCACAAATAAATCGACGTTGATACGTCAAACAAAACGCCTCCAGTGTCCTAAATCACAACCTGAGGTCTAAGTGAGGTCAAAGCCGACGGATACGCAACCTGTAAAAAATATAATATCATGTTAAAAAAAGGCGGCACGGTGCTGGTAGCATGGGTAGCACAGTGGCACAGCAAGACGGTCGTGGGTTCGAGTCCAAGGTGGGGACGAGGTTTGGAATACTGTCCTTTCTGTGTAGAGTTTGCATGTTCTCCCTGTGTCAGCGTGGTTTTCCTCCAGGTACTCCGGTTTCCTTTCACCCTCCAAAAACATGCTTGTTAGGCTGATTGGCCAAATTGCCCCTATGAATGAGTGTGTGTGCCCCCGCAACAGACTGGCGACCTGTTTGGGGTGTACCCTGCCCCTGGTCTTGAATCAGCTGGGATGGGCTCCGGCACCCCCTGTAACCCATAAGGGACAGATGGTTAAGAAGGTGACTGACTGATGGTAAAAAATCATGTTTGTGTAGATTTTTAAGGAAACATTCAAAGGCTTGTCGTTAATTTGCTTCTAGTGGAAATTCGTTCTTGTTCTTTAGACGCTCCTTCTTGGTGAGAAAAAAATCTTCCTAAACAAATGGAAGCAGGAACAAAATGAACTGGGTGTAGAATATTAAATGACAAGCTGACTGAGGCTGCTGACCCCGCAACCCGGTCATGGATAAGCGGAAGAGGACGGAACGGAAGATGATAGAGAATAGTGGAGCTAAGAGAGGAGAGAGACATACTTTTTTCATTCAGGTAAATGTTTTTAACAGAGCCCATAATCAATCAAGTGGGCTGCAGTGGAAAGGCTTGTTGGGTTACCAGCCTTTCTGTGTGGAGTTTGCATGTTCTACTCATGTAGGTATGTGGGGGTTTTCACCGGTTTCCACTCACCCTACAAAAACATACATGTTAGGTTTATTGGCAATTCCTAGGCAATGGCCCGTAGGAATGAATGTGTGTCTGTATGTGATAATGCAAAAGACTGGTGACCTGCTTGGGTTGCATCCAGCCTTTCACCTGTAATCAGCCAGGATAGGCTCTGACATTCTCCGTGACCCCACTAAGGACAAACGGTTCAGCAGATGAAATGAAACTAAAATATTCTTCTCCTTTCAGGGGTCGCCACAGCAAGTCAGTTTCTTCCATCTAACCCTATCTGCTGCATCCTCTTCAGTCACACCAACTATCTTCATGTCTTCCTTCACTGTATCCATGAACCTCCTCTTTGGTCTTCCTCTAGTCCTCTTTCCTGGTGGTTCCAAACCCAGCATCCTTCTTCTGATGTACTCTCTCTCTCTCCTCTGCACATGTCCAAACCATCTCAGTCTGACCTCTCTGACTTTAAAACCTCTAACATGTGCTGTTCCTCTGATCCTGTCCATCCTGGTCACTCCCAGAGAGATCCTCAGCATCTTCATCTCTGCTACAAACATCTCTGTTTCCTGTCTTTTCCTCAGTGACACTGTCTCTAGACCAATCAGCATGGCCGCTCTAACCACACTGTCTCTAGACCAATCAGCATGGCCGCTCTAACCACACTGTCTCTAGACCAATCAGCATGGCCGCTCTCACCACGGTGTTCTACACTTTTCTTTTCATTTTATCTGAAACTCTTCTATCACACATCACTTCTGATACTTTTCTCCACCCGTTCCAGCCTGCCTGCACATGCTTCTTCACCTCTTTTCCACACTCTCCATTGCTCTGGACTGTTGATCCTAGATACTTAAAATCTTCCACCTTCTTTATCTCTTCTCCCTGTAACCTCACTTTTCCATTTGGATCCCTCTCATTCACACACATGTACTCTGTTTTACTCTGACTAATCTTCAAACCTCCACCTCTCCAGCTTTTCCTCCACCTCTTCCCTCCTCTCACTACAGATCACAATGTCATCTGTCCTTATTGATATTTATCAGATGCTCTTTTAAAGGTTCCCTGTCTAAAAGTCACTTACAGAGATCCATGAATGTGTCCATGACACAGCGGGGATTAATACCAACATGCCAAGTCTCCCGCATTGGGCGCGAGACACCTGCAAGTAGGATTCATCTCACGCTCACCCGACAAGGCTAATAAACTCCCTCATGATGACACTCTAGTGCATTCAATGAACATGATTAGGTATGATGAAGCTTAGCACATGGCATCTCCTGCTGCTGCAGCTGTGCATCTGAAAGCCGCTAACAGCGATCTGCATGGTCTATTACCAGTATTGATTTTGGTGAACGTATGGAAGAAGTCGGACATCCGGGAACTTTGGTCATGTTACAGCTTATGTGTGTGAGCCTCAAAACAAAGCGTGACCAAGCAGTACAGGGTGTATTCCTGGTGGTAATTCCTCTTCATACTGATACATAACGCTAGGTGTTAACACACGGAAGACGCACAATTTACCAGCTGTTTTATACCAACTGTCAGGGCAGGTGTTCTCTATTGGCGGATGTGATGTCATGTGACGTCATAGCTCCTCCTCTATTTGGCCCCGCCTCCTAAAAATATCTCCATCTCTGTTTATAAAACACAGTGTAAAACACATGTTTTTTAGATTCTTATTTTGGTCCAAATATGGTGGAATTTGACGGGATTGAGAACAAAACCCACGGCCAAGAACTTGCTTGATGGAACGGGTTGTAAAAAACTCAAACGTGCATGAAAAGAAAAAGAAATTAAAAACCCTTTCGGAATGTTTTTGATCTGATTTTAACAAAAAAAAAACCTCCAACAGAGTTGATTTTCCTTCATTTTTCTTTTTAAAGTCTGTAATAAAAATGGCGGTCTGGGTTGCGTGTCAAGTCGGGGGGGTTGAGTAAAGATGTGCTGTTTTTTCCCTCTATTAGTCTGGCTTTAACACACCGCTCCGGTCAAAGCCAGTAAATTTTCCATCGGGGGGATAAAGTTCAAACAGATGTCGGGGTGAGTCTGGGTGAGTCGGGGTGACCTATAAAAGGCTCTCATCAAAGGCCTGAATCATTTGTTTTGAATTATTACATTGTTATCAAAAGAGACGGCAGCGGTCTGTTTGAGCAGGAATCTGATCTGTTTGTGTAAAACCCGGGCGAGGCGGGGCGGGGCGCGTCCAGCTCGGGGGTCCATGGGAAAGAGGGTGACGGGCGCGGGCAGCTGGGATGGCTTTGACTGACAGCTATCAGCTATCTTTAGACTTTCTGTTGGATCGAGGAAGAAGCCTGGCACCTTTTTTTTTTCTCTCTCTGTTTCTCCTAAACTTCACCCTCCCATGCCCCCCATCCCATCAGGACTCCATACAGACCCCTCCGCCCCGTTCCCGCGGTTATAAAGCTGATTAAGTTTCAGTAATGAAATCTGCGATAAGATCAAAAGAAAACTCAGATTTGAATCGATAAGTCGCAGCCATGTTTGTAAAGACTGAATTATTCTGGACTTATTTAGTCCTACAGCAGAAGAGAACCAGAGCGCGCGGGGTCACACGTTCCTTCAAAGTTCACTTTAAGGTGAATTTTTTTTTTTCCTTCGGCTCTTAAATGTTTTTCAAACGGACGAGAAGTTCGTTCTAAAAGAAAACAAAAAAACACATTAAACAATAAACATCTGTCTGTTTCACAAACTGGAGGAACAATGAAAAGTTTGGCACCTCCACCTTTGGGTTCTTAACTTCACTCCCATGAGCCTAAAACCAAGCAGTTCATCTATAGTTGGTGCTGAGTAACTGTTGGCAGTTTCATTAAAATCGCTTCACAGGCTCATGTAGCAAAATGTGGACTTGAACTTTTTTTTCCCGTTCCGTTCCGTCGTATTCCGCTCATCTGGGGCCGGGTCGTGGGGTAACAGCCTCAGACGGGAAGCCCAGGCTTCTCTCACCCCGGCTGCATCCTCCAGCTCACCCGGAAGGATCCGGAGTCGTTTCCCGGCCAGCTGTGAGACATAGTCTCTCCAGCGGGTCCGGGGTCTGCGTCTTGGTCTCCTCTCAACTTGGAGGAGGAGTGGCTCGACATTGAGCTCCTCCCGGATGGCAAAACTCCTCACCCAATCTCTGAGTGAGAGCCCAGCCACCCTGCGGGGGAAGATCATTTCGACCGCTTGTATCCGCAATCTCATTCTTTCGGTCACCACCCACAGCTGGTGACCATGGGCGTCTACCACTTCTCTGGGGTCGGGTCACTGGGCAGCAGCCTCAGACGGGAAGCCCAGGCTTCTCTCACCCAGGCTGCATCCTCTAGCTCACCCGGAAGGATCCCGAGGTGTTCCCTGTCCAGCTGGGAGAGTCAGCCTCTCCCGCTCGAACAGGGTGACACAGGCCACCCTTCCAGTAGGCTCACCACCTTTGTCCTAAATCACTGTCAAGAGAAGTTATGCCATCAGTACCCAGACTCCGCCCACTGCCGTTATCATCTCCTCGACCCGCCAGCTGAAGAACTTAATCTATATGATCACAGACTGTTACGGCAGTTTGCCTTTGCCCAGATCTTTGTAGTCGCCAGCGCGCACGGCATCGATGACAGGAGCAGGTCCGTCAGGCTTCTTGTTCATCCTGGTCTGTTCGCTCACCAGAGTCCACAGTTTGTCCAGGTTGATGGTAGGGCAGTAGGTTTTGTTCCTTTTTTAGGTGGTAATGTCTCATGCCCACCACCTGCAGGAGGGGTTATAGGGGTCAGGTGAAGGTGGAGATGGGCGGGCACCCTGGCGGTCAGACCCTCGGCTGCATAAGATGGGGCATATAAGTAGTGCTGTCGTTCAGTCCACACATGGGCGTGACAAACTAAGGATGGGGGGAACCTGGACAGCCTTTTTGACTTTCCTATCAAATTTAATAACGAAGGACAGAGGATAGTGGATCAAGCTGTGATGGTGTTTAACTGGCATGAAGGAAAGAAAACCCTACTGTACGACTCCTTCTCACCTCGCTGACCAATCACACCAGGTTTCACTGGGTATAGGGATGCATACATGGTACATGTTCTCTACGTCTCCAGCTCTTTTCTACCTGCGTTGGTTCTCAAAGGTCTTTACATTGTAGCTCACATTCATACCTCATGGTGGAAGCTGACATGCAAGCTGGAAACCATCATCAGGAGACATTGGGGGTTCAGTGTCCTGATCAGGGACACCTCGGTATTAACTCCGGGTGGATTAATGCCTTCAGTTACAGGGTGGTCGTCCTACCGACTGAGCCATCCTGAAATGAGACCATGTTCAGTTCTACAAAACGAGGATTAAACATGTCCTTTTACAACTCGATCTACATTCCTACCCTCACCATGGTAACCAGGATCTATGTTCCTACCCTCACCATGGTAACCAGGATCAACGTTCCAACCCTCACCATGGTAACCAGGAGCTATGTTCCTACCCTCACCATGGTAACCAAGATCTATGTTCCTACCCTCACCATGGTAACCAGGATCTACGTTCCTACCCTCACCATGGTAACCAGGATCTACATTCCTACCCTCACCATGGTAACCAGGATCTACGTTCCTACCCTCACCATGGTAACCAGGATCTACATTCCTACCCTCACCATGGTAACCAGGATCTACGTTCCTACCCTCACCATGGTAACCAAGATCTACGTTCCTACCCTCACCATGGTAACCAGGATCTACGTTCCTACCCTCACCATGGTAACCAGGATCTACGTTCCTACCCTCACCATGGTAACCAGGATCTACGTTCCTACCCTCACCATGGTAACCAGGATCTACATTCCTACCCTCACCATGGTAACCAGCTGTGGGTGGTGACCGAAAGAATGAGATCGCGGATACATGCGGCCAAAATGAGCTTCCTCCACAGCGTGGCTGGGCTCTCACTCAGAGATTGGTTGAGGAGCTCTGCCATCCGGGAGGAGCTCGGTGTCGATCCGCTCCTTCTCCAGTTCGAGAGGAGCCAGATTGGGTGGTTGAACGCCTCGCTGGTGAGGTATTTTGGGCATTTTACACTGGGAGGAGACCAAGAGGCAGAACCCGGACCCGCCTGGCCGGGGAACGACTCTTTTGATCCAAAAAACGATCCAATCAGAGACTCAGAACCACAGAAATTCCAAATTAAGAGTCTTATGATGCGTTCCACTTTGACGAGTTACTGTTTGTCGTTAAATCAAAATCCCAACCGTGTTACAGAAGCACAGACGCACCGGCAGTCAGGGTGCCCACATCGTTTGGGTGGAGGCT
>CACRXE010000076.1:12952500-12990000 GCA_902685375.1 Neostethus bicornis
GCCCAATCATCTGGGCATGCCCACTTCCGCTCCTATAAATCTGTCATCCCTGCATGACGATTAAGCATGGGTTACAGACCCAGAAGCAGACCCCGGACCCGCTGTAGAGACTGTGTCTCACAGCTGGACAGGGAACATCTCAGGATCCTCCTGGTGAGATGGAGGATGCAGCCGGGGTGAGAGAAGCCTGGGCTTCCGTCTGAGGCTGTTGTCACTGTGACCCGGTTCCGGATAAGCGGAAGACGACAGAATGGAAGGTGGTCCCTAGTATGGGAACGATATCCCAACAGAAACAGCTTGTAAACTTTGTTCCTTCTATTGAATGTTGATTTTTTTCTTTCAAGTATATTTTAACAGGTTTTTTGAACATCGGGTTGAAATAAAATCCGAACGTTTTGATGAATCGTTTATAATCTGTTTTTGTTTTTCTTAAAAGTAAGAAGAATTAAATTAGATTAGAATAAGCTAATATTTAAACAACAATCTTTGACACATTGGTTGCTCGTCCCAGGGGAGGGATCTCTTTTTCATGTGGATCCCCATGAGGTTTCTTATTTTTTCCCCACTGATGTTTTTTTTTTTTAGGAGTTTTTCCTCACCGAGAAGGAGAGTCTAAGTGCATTAATGTGCTAGTCTGTTTAGTTGTATTTGTTAGTTATTTTTCTTGTTGTGTATTTGTTTTAATACATTCCTCTTTTTCATGTGAAGCCCATTGAGACGGACATTCTGTGATTTTGGGCTAAAAAATAAAATTGAATTGAAAGAACTGAAAACAAACGGCGTTCGACAAACATTCAAATAGTATCTGAACACTGGACGAGGATCTAAATCCTCGGCCAAGAACAACCTTGCTGTTGAATATAGTATTTGAAGTCCTGTCTCGTGAACGCTTGCAGAACGGGGTAAGCGAAGGTGAAGCTCAGTGATAAAATGGCCATCTTTGGAGCAAAGGGTAGCCGGTTTGATTCCTATCATGAGCTCATGCCTAAGTATCCCTGGAGAAGTCACCAAACCCCCAATTACTCCCACCACTGGTGCCGTCATGGCACCCTGCTGCAATGCAGGACAGTAGTTTTCACATGAGGGATCAATAAAGTATTACCTTAATTTCACGGCTATGAGGCGTAAATAAAAGTCTTAGATTTTCTTCAAAATGAGCGGTGCACCTTTTCATGCGGTGCGCCTTGTGTGTGAGAAAAGGCGGACTTAAAAGAAAACGCGGTGCCCGCGAGGCGGACCTGAAAGAAAAGGCATGAGAACGTTAAAGAGTGAAGTGTGAGCGGCGTGGGAGCGATGGATGACCGAAGGGTGGAAGGCAGCGCCGGGCGAGTTACGCTACAGTTTGCCAATGGATTGTAGATGCTTGGACTAACGTGTCTGCTGGTACTGTTATCCGAGCTTTCTCAAAAGCTGGTATCCTTTCTGAGGAGCCGCACAGTACAGACAGTGACTTTGACAGCGAGGAGTGAAGTGGACCTGCTCTGTTGGATTTTGAGCAGCTGTTCGATTCCGAAACAGAGGATGAGGACTTTGACGGATTTGAATAAAGACTATTACCGGTAATGTGTTTGTTTAGTATCGTTACTACTTAAATAAAGAACAACCAAACTCAGTTTTGCTCCCGATCTATTTTTTAATACACACATTTGCATGGTTGCGTGTGTGTTGTTGTAAGGCGGTGTGTGACTGAGACTGCGCCTTTTCATACGGTGCGCCTAATAGTCGTGAAATTACGGTATTATTAAATCTCATTTGAGGACCCAAAAACAGGGTTCCTATTAAGGTGTGTTTAAAAAAAAGGCGCTTAACGACTTCTCGCTTACATTAGAATGTGTTTGTAGCAGATGACAAAATCCTTGGTCAAGAACAATCTGGAATTTGACTGTTATTTGAAAAATGGACGAAAGGACTTGTGAGTTACATCAAAACATGCTTGAAACCACCTCGGGTTGGTTCACACTTACAGACAGACAGTCAGACAGGCAGGCAGACGGGTAGACAGACAGGCAGGCAGGTGGACAAGGAGACAGGGAGGGGGGCAGACAGATAGGCACGCTGAAGGGAGGCAGGTAGACAGATAGCTATACCTATTTCAAATGTCAGTCTTTTTTTTTTTTTTAATCAAATGTGAAAAAGAGAGAATTTTTCTGCTCGTCATAAAAATCCTCTCGTGAAGTTAATAAAAAAAAAAAAGTGAACCTTTGTATAAATTAGCATTACAGATTGCACATCCTGTCCAGGTCAGAGTTTCTATTAGCCCGCTGTAGCTCAGTCCTTCTTCTTATTACTACAAAGATGGTTTCACCTTTCCACTTTAATCATTCCACTAGATATTAAACTCTCCCTGCAGGCTGGGGGCGATATAGTGTAGGGATTTACGGGGGATTTGCATCCCCCCTTTCAGCTAGTTCAAATCTCTGTGTCTTCTCAGATCAAATTATCATAACCATCATCGGGCAGAGCTCCTCCGTTAAAACAGAGAGGAGGAAACATGGCGTCGTGTGCCCGTTTCTCACAACGAGCTGGAATGTTTTCTCATAAAAATATCAGCGGCACGACTGAAAGACGTAACGACGGATCATAAATGAGAAGCTATGACGTTTAAAAAGTGGGTTTTTTGTACAAAATAATTTTTTTGAAGGGGTTTAGATTTAATTTACGAACGTTTGAGAAAATTATAAACTCTTATTTACCAACAAACGCCACGGCTTTTGTTCTCAGACACGCCCACATTCGGCCATTTTTATTTTAAAATGTACAGTAACTTTGTGCAAAACGGTCAGGGTTCAAATTCCAGGTGGGGACGAGGCTTGGAACACTGGTTATTCTGTGTGGAGTTTGCATGTTCTACCCCTTGCATTCGTGGATTTTCTCTAATTTCCTCCCTCCGTCCAAAAACATACATGTCAGGTTGACTGGCTGCGACAAAATCACCCGTAGGAATGAGTGGGTATGTTGGTGTGTGGCCTCGCGACAGACTGGCGACCTTTTCGGGTGTACCCTGCCTATCGCCAGGATAGGCTCCAGCACCCCCTGTTAGCCAATCAGAGATGGGTGGTTCAGTTGATGAAATGAAACCAACTTTTTGAACAAACAAAAAGCACTAGTTTTTTTTTTTTTCTACTTGGCACTTGTGGCCTCCAATGAGATTTAAACCGTGCGGTGCACAGGTTAAGTGGGTGGGATTAATCAGAGAGCGAAAGGAGGGGGAAAAAAACAGAAAAAAATACCGTAATTTCACGGCCATAAGACGCACCTAAAAGTCTCAAATTTTCTTCAAAATGAGCGGTGCGCCTTTTCGTGCGGTGCGCCTTGTGTGTGAGAAAAGTCAGACCTAAAAGAAAACGCGGTGCCCGCGAGGCGGACCTGAAAGAAAAGGCATGAGAACGTTAAAGAGTGAAGTGTGAGCGGCGTGGGAGCGATGGATGACTGAAGGGTGGAAGGCAGCACCGGGCGAGTTACGCTACAGTTTGCCAATGGATTGTAGATGCTTGGACTAACGTGTCTGCTGGTACTGTTATCCGAGCTTTCTCAAAAGCTGGTATCCTTTCTGAGGAGCCGCACAGTACAGACAGTGACTTTGACAGCGAGGAGCGAAGTGGACCTGCTCTGAAACAGAGGATGAGGACTTTGATGGATTTGAATAAAGACTATTACCGGTAATGTGTTTGTTTAGTATCATTACTACTTAAATAAAGCACAACCAAACTCAGTTTTGCTCCCGATCTATTTTTTAATACACACATTTGCATGCTTAAGTGTGTGTTGTTGTAAGGCGGTGTGTGACTGAGACTGCGCCTTTTCGTACGGTGCGCCTAATGGTCGTGAAATTACGGTGCTTAAAAGCTTCCTTTCTTGGTGAGTTTTGCTTTAGTCGACGGCAAGGTGTTCAATGAAATACGTATCCTCGACTTTTCCGGTGTCACAAATAATGAATGATTGAATGGCTACTTGGAATCTAATTAGTTCATCTATAGCTAGTACTGAGCAAATACGTCCAAAAAAAAAACCTTAGTGGTTTGAGAGATATCATGTTAACAAAGTGTTACAGAAGCACAAACAGCCCGAGTCTTTAAATCCTCCACATTCTGTAAACAGAGAAATAAAAAGTATTCATGTTCCTGTTTTTAATAAAAAAAATCTTAATAAACCATGAAGTATTTTCTGGTCTTTGTTTTTCTTCTGAAACCATCGCTTCTTGAGACGTGAATGCTCTTCATTAAGCCGAGCTAAGTGGAAGAAAAGCCTGAGGCTGAGTAAGTTTTCATAGGAGTGAAACGACGTATTAGATATCCAACTTAAGACATCATCAAGGAGCCGAACACGCCATCGCGTGACAAGCTGTGATGCTGGGAGTAAATCAACGTGACGCTCGATAAACACCGCATCCTTTATTATTATTTAGATAATTTTAGGGAGTAATCTGAGTTCACACATTGTCCGGATTGTTCCGCCTGTACCTTCAGAAGGCACGTATAGAGCTTCATCCTAAATATGGCTAGTGTGGGAAAAAGTGTGTTTTCTTCCTCTCTGGCTGTGTGTGAGGGAACAGGTCAAATCCTCTGCCAGGTGCCTCGGGCTGTTTTCCTTGTTTTTTTTTTTTGAACACCTCCACAGCAGAGAGGAGGAAAGACAGAATTGCTCCTGTTTTCACTTTGCTTTTGCGGGGAACCCTCCGGGGCCCCGATAATTAAGATCAATATGTATAAAAGTTCAAGATAGTTTCTGTTGATTTCAAACTAATGAGACTTTTCTGGATCTCTGGAGCCTCGCTGGCGCTGGCGTACAGTAACATCCATTTAAGATACATTAAAACCATTTTTTTAACTGTTTATTAAATGCAATTATTTTGAAAATCGATTAATAAAATAATCATTTAATCGATTAATCGATTAATCGATTAATCGTTAAAATATCGAATCAATTTCTCAGTTATTAGATTATTAATTAATACATTTTTTTGGACGAAAATACAAAACAGTTTTTTTTTTGCATTTTATTTTTGTTTAACTTTCAGAATAAAATGTAATTTTTTTGAGCAATAATCACACAAATAATCAATACAAACTTTCAAAATAAAAGATAAACACACTCATTAACAGACCATCTAAAATATAAATCACACACACACTGAATCCAAACTAATAGTGAAAAAAAATTATTATAATGTGACAAAATAACAAAAAAATGTGACGTGTTTCACGTCAATAATTTAAATTTTACATCTAATGTTTTTACAGTGAAAGATTTTTAATTTAAATCTTCTGAACCGTTTTTTTCCAGACGGGGTTGTAGGGTGATCGGGGATAGGGTCCTGGAGTCTATCAGGTGAGACACAGGGTACACCCCGAACAGGTAGCCAGTCTGTCACGGGGCCACACACACACACAACCATCCACACACACACTCATTCCGAGGGAGAATTTAATAGCAGCCAATCAACCTAACATGTATGTTTTTTGAGGGTGCTAGAAAACCCACTCATAGATGCAGAGAACATGCAGACTCCACACAGAAAGACTAGTGTTCCAAGCCTCGTCCATACCTAGGACTCAAACCCCTGACCTTCTTGCTGTAGCAGCCTGAGTTTTATGTATATGTTTCTTTTTTTAAAGAAACATATACATAAAACATTATAATGTAATTCACTTGAAAAAAAATGTCAAAGAAATTTAGTTTCTCTTTATTTTCTTTCGTCGTTGATGCCGCCATCTTGTCGCTGTAAGTCGATCAAAACCATACGATACTCACTACTGCCCCCTCTGGAGGCCACAGGACGTCCACTGGCTGTGTGTCTCCGAGGCTACATGTTTAACACGTTAGTGTTTTTAAACGAATGATCGTTCAACAAATTAATCCATTTCTTTCAAATTTAACCACTGGTTTAGAACTCTGAGATAAATAAAAACCAGATTAAAGCCCGTTTCTATGTAACCGGGTTGTTTTGTTTACGGGCGTTCGTCACCCGTCATCAGCCCCAATAGGACACACAGGTTTCTGATGTTTCATAAGAAGCAAAATCATCCAATTTAATCGTCCGACCGATAAATCGATCTTTAAACTGATACATTTTTTATTATATTTTTCTATTTTGTCACTAATTCATTATAAAAAAACAAAGTAGGTTGTTTTTAATTTGTCATAAAAAAAAGACCAAGAAATAAAAACAAATGAACAATAAGAAGTTTTTTTTTTGTCCCGGTATGTCTGGTGTGGGGGTCTCTGGTCTAAACGACACCGGTCCATTACAGAGAGCCTCCCTCTCTGCCCCCCTCCGTCCCTCGCTCCCCCCCTACGTCCCTCGCTCCCCCCTTCATCCCCTCACGGGTCACCTTGGTGGGGATTCTCTCTCCTCCAGAAAACATCGTCCCCGTCTCACTATTGTTCAGCTCAATTCCACCTGAGATGGATACAAGAGGTTCAGAGAAATGTCTGGGTGTGTGTGTGTGTGTGAGTGAGTGTGTGTGTGTGTATGTTCAGCGGGCAGGTTTGTCTTTATTTTCCAGGTGATTTTTTTACTATTAAAATATAATAAAATAAACAAACACAATTTGTTCCAACATTAAGTTTATTTCACGTTGATTCTAAGAAATTAATATTAAAATTATTTTAAAATAAAATATTAGAATTGATTTTAATTTAAAGTAATTTTTTTTTACAAAAAATTGGAGCAAATTTAAAAATAATTTAATATTTTAGAGAAAATTCTACTTTTATTAAATTTTACAAAATAAAATTTTATTAATGCAACTAATATGTTTTATTTTGAAAATAAATTCTCAGTAAAACAAAGAAAATTCTAAATATTTTCTGTTTATTTTACGTTTTATTTTTTAGAAATAAATTAAATTCACAGAAAAAAAATTCTTGAAAAATTACAAAACGAAAAACTAAATAATGTTGAAAATTTTAAAAAAAAAATTGAATTCTTAAAATTAATTTTATTTTGAAAAAAAACTTTAGGAGTGATTTTGAACTTATTTTTATCCTAAAAGAAAAAAACAAGAAGCTTTTTATCTCATCAGTGTATGTATACAAGGTACTGAGTAACTGTGAGCAGTTTTATTTCCGATCCTCTCCCTGCTTTCAACACAATGAGTGACCTCGACCTTTGTGACCTTGTGTTCATATCAGTTCATCTATATGTGGCACTAAGTAACTTAAGCAGGTTCATTAAAATCTCTTCAGTAGTTGAAGAGACTTAGAAGTGTTACAGAAGCACAGAAGCACGGGCAGAAAAAATCTAAACATACAGAAAAACAAAACACTGAAGATTAAAAAGTGACTTTAAATCAACTCAATAAATAACATTTAAACTCATTTTAAAAGTTTTTGTTGCAACTTTTAAAAAAATAATGCAGACATTTTTGTGATTTAAAATATTATGTGTATAAAATCCACTCAATATTTTGAGTTTTACTTCATGTTTTACTTTAATTTCATTTTAATACCACACTTGTTGATTTTTAACGACACATCTTAAATATTCTAATAATTTTTTTTGTTGTAGATCATCTCCATGTCGATCCGTTCCATCCTGATTGGCTGCGGCTCCTCCTATCCTTCTGTACATAGTCGAGGATTCCAGGAGTGAGGGTCTCGTTTGAATGACATAAATGCTGTTTGAGGACCTGAGTTGGAGGGATTAACGGGTCCTGCTGCGTCTCCAGCCGAACGTAGCTCGGATTAAACAAAGATGGAAGATAATTTAGAGCACAGAGATTCTTTTTCAACGAGATCTGATGCTAAAAATCAATCAGATCGACATCGATTTCAAAATTATGGAACAAAAAGTTGATAAATCTGAAATTTAGTAGATTGTTTTTGAACTAAAATATATTTTAATTTGCAAAAATAATCATTAATCAGAAAAACAAGAAATTCTGAAAGTGTTTGAACATAAAAAATAAAACTTAAATAAATATGAGAAAAATTAAAAACAACCTTTTAACATGAAAAATATGAAAAAGTTTTAAAAATACAAAATAAAAGAAAATAAAAGACAAATGTTTTAAAATGTGAAAAAATTATTAAAAAATAGAAAAATTGTAGAAAAAATAAAAAGACTTTTAAAGTAAGAAGAATTTAAAAAAAGTTTTAAAACTAATACTAAAAAATGGAAAATTTGTGAAAATCTGAAAAAAATTAAGATAAATGTAAAACACAATAAAAAAAAAACTCTAAAACTGTAAAAAAATAAATAAATAAATAAATACACAAAAAAAACATAAAATCCAGAAAATTAAAAAAAAAAAATGTGTAAAAAAAAAACATAAAAAACTAATTTTGCAATTTTTTTTAAAAGAAAAGAATTTTTTAAAAACTTTAAATAAAACTAAAGTTAAAAAAAAAAAAAAAAAAAAACTTATAGACAAAAAATTTGTGGATTTTTTTGCAAAATAGATTTTTGTTTTTTGGTCAAATTATTTCCAGTTTGAAATAAAATGTTTTTCTTCACTTAAAGAAACTTAAAAAAAAAGTCCCTCCTTTGTTTAAAATAAAACCTCTAAATCTAATAAAAATAAGTCTGAACGTTTCTGATTTAAAGATGTCAGTTTCTTTCCTCGTGGGTGAAAAGTTCACCTGCTGAATTATTGAGCTTTCTGCTAAAATTATTTCAATCGTTCGGCACAAAGTGACTCCCTATTCCTGCTCATAAAAACTCTGCAGGAATAAAAAAAAACATCAGCAGCTCACACTGCTTCCAAAGAGACGTGTGTGTGTGAGACACGGACGTTTGGAATGTCCCGAAAAGGTTTGGTTTTCACTTAAAAACCTGAGTCGCTTGATTTAGAATAAAAATAGTTTCATTACGGACAAGAAGACGGTATCGATGGGGCTCCATGAAGACGGACCAGGTGCTGATACAAAAGTAAACTAGTTAAAGATGAATGAAGTACTCAGGTTGTCTGTGCTTCTGTAACACTTTTGTTCCGTTCCGTCGTCTTCCGCTTATCCGTGGCCGGGTCACAGAGGCAACATCCTCAGACGGGAAGCCCAGGCTTCTCTCACCCCGGCTGCATCCTCCAGTTCACCCAGGAGGATCCCAAGTCGTTCCCCAGCCAGCCGTGAGACATAGTCTCTCCATCGGGTCCGGGGTCTGCCTCTTGGTCTCCTCCCGGTGGGGCGTGCCCGAAACACCTCACCACCAAGGCAATCGGGGGAATCCTGACTAGATGCCCGAACAACCCCATCTGGCTTCTCTTAACCTGAAGGAGGAGCGGCTCGACACCAAGCCCCTACCGGATGGAAGAGGTCCTCCGCCAATCTTTGAGTGAGAGCCCAGCCATCATGCGGATGGAGATCATTTCGGCCGCTTGTATCCACGATCTCATTCTTTATAGGTGAGGGTAGGAACGTAGATCCTGGTTACCATGGTGAGGGTAGGAAGGTAGATCCTGGTTGCCATGGTGACGGTAGGAACGTAGATCCTGGTTACCATGGTGAGGGTAGGAACGTAGATCCTGGTTACCACGGTGAGGGTAGGAACGTAGATCCTGGTTACCACGGTGAGGGTAGGAACGTAGACCCTGGTTACCATGGTGAGGGTAGGAACGTAGATCCTGGTTACCACGGTGAGGGTAGGAACGTAGACCCTGGTTACCATGGTGAGGGTAGGAACGTAGATCCTGGTTACCATGGAGAGGGTAGGAACGTAGATCCTGGTTACCATGGTGAGGGTAGGAACGTAGACCCTGGTTACCATGGTGAGGGTAGGAACGTAGATCCTGGTTACCACGGTGAGGGTAGGAACGTAGACCCTGGTTACCATGGTGAGGGTAGGAACGTAGATCCTGGTTACCATGGTGAGGGTAGGAACGTTGATCCTGGTTACCATGGTGAGGATAGGAATGTAGATCCAGGTTACCATGATGAGGGTGGGAACAGTTTTGTCAGTGTGATATCTCCCTAAACCCTGAAGGATTTCACTGAATCTGCCCACAGTTACTTAGTACCAACTATGAGACCAACACGAGGTCCCAATCCCCGATCATATCACTGGATCCGGATATCCGCACTAAAGATTTAAAGGTTCAAAATGAAATTTTCTTGCTCTAACTTTCTCGCCAACACGTCATATTTTCTCGTGTCACTGCTTAAGTCAATTTCCAGACATAAAAAAATTAACATTAAATTTTCACTTATTAAAATGTAATAAATGTCAAAATAAAATGTTGCAGAAAAAGTGTGAAAATAATTATCTGCTTTAAAACGTGATGAAATTTAAAAAGGAAAATGAAAATCTACAGCAGGTCAGCAGAGCGCCAAAGTAAAGAAATATCATTCCCAGAAGCTTTGGGAAGGATTGGGGGAAGTTTTTGGAGTTAGATGTGAGGTTAGACGGAGGCCAGCCAGAACGGCTGTTTGCTTTGTTCAAACAACACGCAGAAAAACTGAGAAAAAACACACACTCTGTGGAATGATTCAAGTTTAAAACAAAGACAGAAACTTTATAAAAGAGACGGTGGAACACCTGAGAGTGTATGAGGAGCTGTGTGTGGTTCAGAAAACACACACACTTATTAAACTTACACGTTAATGCACACACATGTAAACACTAGAGCGGGACGATACGGCCTGAAAATAAAATGACTGATTTTTTTTTTTTATCTATTTGAAATCAAATAATAGATGAAAAAAAAAAAAGCTCAAAAGAAGTTTTAACTGTAGTCTTTTTTTAAATTTTAATGTGAAATCTGACAAAAAAAAAAAAAAAAAGTTTCTCAAGCTTAGCAGCATGCTAACATGTAGCCTCGGTGCTCCAGCTTAACATCAACTGATAATCTACGGATAAAAACGACAGAATTATAAACCATTACAACGTGTTTGGCATAAAAATGATGGAATATTTGAGTAAAAACCCAGTTAATAATTTAACGTTCCCAGAATATTTTGGGAAGGTTTTTCAAAGGTTGAGTTTTAGTTTTTCTAGAGATTTTAAGTACTTGGGATCAACATTCCAGAGGAATGGAGAGTGTGGAAAAGAGGTGAAGAAGCGTGTGCAGGCAGGATGGAACAGGTGGAGAAAAGTATCAGGTGTGATGTGTGATAGATAGTTTCAGATAAAATGAAAGGAAAAGTGTAGAAAACCGTGGTGAGAGCGGCCATGCTGATTCGTTTAGAGACAGTGTGGTGAGAGCAGCCATGCTGATTGGTCTAGAGACAGTGTGGTGAGAGCGGCCATGCTGATTGGTCTAGAGACAGTGTGGTGAGAGCGGCCATGCTGATTGGTCTAGAGACAGTGTGGTGAGAGCGGCCATGCTGATTGGTCTAGAGACAGTGTGGTGAGAGCGGCCATGCTGATTGGTCTAGAGACAGTGTGGTGAGAGCGGCCATGCTGATTGGTCTAGAGACAGTGTGGTGAGAGCAGCCATGCTGATTGGTCTAGAGACAGTGTGGTGAGAGCGGCCATGCTGATTGGTCTAGAGACAGTGTGGTGAGAGCAGCCATGCTGATTGGTCTAGAGACAGTGTGGTGAGAGCGGCCATGCTGATTGGTCTAGAGACAGTGTGGTGAGAGCGGCCATGCTGATTGGTCTAGAGACAGTGTGGTGAGAGCGGCCATGCTGATTGGTCTAGAGACAGTGTGGTGAGAGCGGCCATGCTGATTGGTCTAGAGACAGTGTGGTGAGAGCGGCCATGCTGATTGGTCTAAAGACAGTGTGGTGAGAGCGGCCATGCTGATTGGTCTAGAGACAGTGTGATGAGAGCGGCCATGCTGATTGGTCTAGAGACAGTGTGGTGAGAGCGGCCATGCTGATTGGTCTAGAGACAGTGTCACTGAGGAAAAGACAGGAAACAGAGATGTTTGTAGCAGAGATGAAGATGCTGAGGATCTTTCTGGGAGTGACCAGGATGGACAGGATCAGAGGAACAGCACATGTTAGAGGTTTTAAAGTCAGAGAGGTCAGACTGAGATGGTTTGGACATGTGCAGAGGAGAGAGAGAGAGTACATCAGAAGAAGGATGCTGGGTTTGGAACCACCAGGAAAGAGGACTAGAGGAAGACCAAAGAGGAGGTTCATGGATACAGTGAAGAAAGACACTTGGTGTGACCGAAGAGGATGCAGCAGATAGGGTTAGATGGAAGAAACTGACTTGATGTGGCGCCTCCTGAAGGGGAATGATGGAAGAAGAAGAAGAGGATCAAATTAAAAGTTTTATGATGGTTATGAAAAGTTATATTTTGGTTGTCGGAACGTTCCTCTAACCCTAATTTTAACCATAACACTTGGAGTTTGGTTCTCTCAACATTCTGGGAAGGTTAGGTTCTAACTAATGCCTAAGGAACGTTAGTTTTTGGTAAAAACAAACCTTCAGAGAACTTCAGGCTAACGTTCCCTGGAGATTTATGTTTTTTAGGGATTTTTAGGGACCCTGAAGGAAAGCAGGAAAAAAGGAGTCGGAGCCTATCCCGGCTGATTCCAAGCGAGAGGCATGGTATACCCTGAACTGGTTGCCAGTCTTGTGGGGCCACACATGTACACAACAGCATACACACACACTCATTTCTAGAAGCAAATTTTAAAGGCGGCCAATAAAATTAACATGTATGTTTTTGGAGGAAACCAGAGAAAACCCACACATACACGGGGAGAACATGCAAACTACACACAGAAAGACAAGTGTTCCAAGCCTCATCCACATCATGGACTTGAAACCCCGACCCTCTTGCTGTGAGGGCACTGTGCTATCCACTGCACCGTTGTGCCACCCTGTTCCACGTTATTAAGCAGATCAATATTTTCATCAATCTGGGGAAAAAAATATCTCTGCTGCTGAAAAACAGGAAGTGGGGGGATGAAAACATTTCTTGTTTGATTCAGAGCACACACTGTGCCGTGCCGTGAAGACATGATGAGGACGGATTCTGCAGCTGCTAGAATGACATTACAAAGCAGGAAACAGCAAGTGAGGAGGATCCTCCAGAGAGACAGAGAAATATCGTTAGGATCTCTGTGGACGCACAAATATGCATATACATTTACACACATTACAATCTCACTAACTTTACTCAGCATCAATGTCTAATAGTCTTAAAGAAATCTTAAATTGCACCTAGGAAGCAGTGTCTGTGTGGATGGTTGTCTGTGTGTGTGTGTGACCCTGCGACAGAATGGCGAACCGTTCGAGGTGTATCCTGTCTCTTGCCTGAAACCATCCGGGTTAGGCTCTGGGACCCCGCGTGGCCCCATAAGGGATGAGAGGTTTAGAATTCAAGACTTACAAAAATAAATATTTTCAAATCCTGACGTTAGATTTGATTTATTTTTAACTTGTAAACTTTTGTAATTTTTAATTAATAGGATCCGTTGACAAATGGTTTATTTTTCACACTGACGTTAAAATTAAACCGTCATCGTTTCCCATGTTTTTATCATTTTAAATTTTATATGAACATTTTTAATCAATAAATGACAAAAAAATGTAGTTCTTTAATAAACTATAAACTGATAAACAGCGATATTGTAAGGAGCGGGTTCGAGCTGGCGTCCATTCGCAGCCTGTTTGCACCGTATAATAAAATAAAGTAAAGGTAAGTAAAAGTAAATGGGTTTTCCTATTGAGTGTTATTGCTTCTAGAATGGCTGCAGATAGATATTGATCTCCCTCATCCTTGGCCATTACCATTGGGATGGCAATCAGAGAGGCCAGTTGGTTCCTGGTAAACAAGCATTTTCTGCTCTCATGGAGAAAAAAAAAAAAGAGATTGAGTTTTGTAGAAAATCTTCTTATTGGTTCGCTAACGTGACAATTGAAAAGAAGCTGTTATTCATGGTGAAAACATGATTGTTTCTCTCTTGGAGACAAAAATATGCCCCTGGGTGCAAAAAAACCCCCCAAAAAACCACTGATGTTTACAATAATTGTGTGGGAAAAAAACACAGATTTTTTTTTCTTTCTGAAAAAAAAATCAAACAAAAACGGATCAATTGTTTTTTTTTATTTCTTGGCGTAACCAAAATTTATGATACTTTACCCGTTGGCATCGGTTTACAGACTGTGAACTTTCATTTACCACACGGCGAGGCGATTTAAGTAGCCAACACTTTGCCACGGAGGATTATAATCTTTCTTCTTTCATTTCTTTTTTTTGGAGAGAGTCTCAGGATATAAAAGAGAGACAGACACAGTTTCTAAAGTTTGGATTAAAACGTTCCTCTTTAGAAAATCTGTTTAGTAGGACAGATAGAACCAGAGCTCACCAGCTGGGGCAAGCATGGTGCAATGGTTCACTAGTTTGATCACTAATAGTAGAGAGTAAGATTCAAACACCTCCAAAACAAGTAGTGATCCTCTTGGATTTCTCAAGCCGTGATCTCCAGACTGGGCGGATTTTCAGCCGAGTGTTAAGTGGAAGGGATGGTCTCCAAATCAGAGGGTGTAGTACCCCGGGCAGGTCACGGACAGGGTTCTCAACAGATGGATCGGTGTGGCGTCAGCAATAGTCAGGACGCTGCATCGGTTTGTCAAGGTGAAGAAAGAGCTGAGACGAAAAGCAAAGCTCTCAATTTACAAGTCGATATACGTTCCTACCCTCACCATGGTAACCAGGATCTACATTCCTACCCTCACCATGGTAACCAGGATCTACGTTCCTACCCTCACCATGGTAACCAGGATCTATGTTCCTACCTTCACCATAGTAACCAGGATCTACGTTCCTACCCTCACCATGGTAACCAGGATTTACGTTCCTACCCTCACCATGGTAACCAGGATCTACGTTCCTACCCTCACCATGGTAACCAGGATCTACATTCCTACCCTCACCATGGTAACCAGGATCTACGTTCCTACCCTCACCATGGTAACCAGGATCTACGTTCCTACCCTCATCATGGTAACCAGGATGTACGTTCCTACCCTCACCATGGTAACCAGGATCTACAAGGAGCTCGGAGTAGAGCTGTTGCTCCTCCTTGTCGAGAGAAACCATAATGGGTGGTTCAGGCATCTGGTTAGAATGCCTCCCAAACGCCTCGCTGGTGAGGTGTTTCGTCCCACCAGGAGGAGACCCAGAGGCAGACACTGGACCTGCTGGAGAGACTATGTCTCACAGCTGGATAGGGAACACCTCCAGATCCTCTCGGGTGAGCTGGAGGATAAAGCCAGGTGAGAGAAGCCTTGGTTTCCCATGTGAAAATGTTGCCCCGCTGACCCGACCCCAGATAAGCGGAAGACGACAGAACAGAACTTGCATATCATGATGTAAAACAGATTTAAGAATAACTATTCTTTAAGCAACAATGATGCTGCTTAAATATTTACATAGAACTTGCTAACCTTTCCCTGCAGGAAAAGTTCTCGGGAAGCTCGGGTTGGTAACTTCGGTATCCAGGAAGGAACATATATTGGAATATTGGATATATTCAGAAATGTTGGTAGCAAATATTTTATTACAGAAGAGGTCAAATCTTGCTGGTTAGGGTCTCTTGCTCATCTACTGTAATGTACCCACTACCAGGATCTACGGGCTCCCGAGCTCCCTGGGTTTAGTGAATTGTTTTTGCGAGGCCATGCCGTTCCTGCTGGAGACAACCGGTCTGGTCGAGGAAACGGGGGGGTCGCCGCAGGATCTCGACTGGTCCTGCAGGGAACCCGTTGAGCTCCGTGTAGGACCAAACTAATGCAGCTTGACATGCAGCTGTCCTTCATTCGAGGACACCTCAGGGTCTTAACCGTCCCAAACATTTCAACCCTTTTATTAAAATAAATATATTTATCCTTCATTATTTTTCACTTCATGTTTTTTTGGTCCAACTCTTTATGAAACATTAAAATTCAGAAATGATAAAGTTTAGATTTTTGTGATTATTTTTCTGTTTTTTTTTCTTACTTTTTTCTTTATTTCTTACTTTATCTCTTGTTTTTCATTTAATTTGCTCCTGAAATGAAACGTAAAGTTATTTACGGAGCGTATGCCGTTCACACCTCTCCAACGGGGACGTCTACGGGCAGCCGCGAAGATTGAGCCATATACTTTGATTAACACAATCTATTCTTTCTGAATCCATACTGTGATGACTCAGATGTAAGTCTCAAGCCTCTCACTGCTCTAAATGCCATTCCAAACTCATTACCTCTCGCCAGCATCTGGCCAGCTCCCCATCTTGTTCTGACCTTGAGATAATAGATAGAAGGTGGCGGCCGGCTCTTTGAGTGAGAGTGAAAGGTAAGTGTCGCCCGTGCCGCCGTTCTGCTTTGATCAAAACATCTTTTTAAAAAGAGACTGAAACGTTTTTAAAGGTTTTTTTCAAAAGTAACTTTTTAAAGTTTCTACAATGTTTGAAATTTTTTCCTCATTGAAAACATTCATCATTTGAACCCTCTGATTTTTCTTGGCCACGGATTTTGGGAAGATTTTAGGAAGTGTTTTAGTGCATGCATGCTGCTCACGCTTGGTCCCTCTTCTTTACATGACGTGTAAAATCAGGGTAAATAATTAAAGGCTTAAAATTTAAAAAATCCTTTACTTTTTTAGACCGTAAAGTTAAACAATCCGACCTCTTACGGTGGAACGAGCGTCTGTAGCTCCTTATTCGGTAGGTGCAGTAGACTCTATCTGAGGGAGCCGTCTCATACAGAGGGTGGGACTCCTCTGATTTACAGAGTCCACTGAGTCCAAAGAACAGTCAGGTGGAACCCAGGTGGATCAGACATCCTGTTTTTTTCCTATTCCTTTTTTCCATTAGGTTTCTCCACTTAGTCGTTATCACTTTGTTTCATCATTAGTATTTTTTATTGATCCCTCAATGGAGAAATTACCTCGTTGCATTGCACCGCAACAGGCAGCCATGACGGTGCCAATGGTTGGGAGTAACTGTGGCTAGGTGTCTGCTCCAACAACACTTAGGTATGTTCTCATTGGGAATCAAACCGGCTTCTACTGGTCCAATGACAGACGTTTAACCACTGATCTAAAACCTCTCCAAACCGCTTCCTTTCCTCCCATTAAAGGGATCACATGTAAAAACACAATATTACAGAGTCTTTATATGTAAAATATCACCATGTGATTTACAACGCCGGCTGCTAGGGGCGAGACTGCAGCAGGAGCAAGAGGAGGGGGGAATTCCCAGTGTCAAAAATGGAAGTGAAAATTTTGCTTATTATTTATTAGCTTCATTGGACGCTGGATCAGTCCGTCATGGCAAAGAAAGAGCTGAGATGGAGGTCTCTCGATTTACACGTTGATCTACATTCCTACCCTCACCATGGTAACCAGGATCTATGTTCCTACCCTCACCATGGTAACCAGGATCTATGTTCCTACCCTCACCATGGTAACCAGGATCTATGTTCCTACCCTCACCATGGTGACCAGGATCTACGTTTCCTACCCTCACCATGGAAACCAGGATCTACGCTCCTCCCGTCACCATGGTAACCAGGATCTACGTTCTTACCCTCACCATGGTAACCAGGATCTACGTTCCTACCCTCACCATGGAAACCAGGATCTACGCTCCTCCCGTCACCATGGTAACCAGGATCTACGTTCTTACCCTCACCATGGTAACCAGGATCTACATTCTTACCCTCACCCTGGTAACCAGGATCTACATTCCTACCCTCACCATGGTAACCAGGGTCTACGTTCCTACCCTCACCGTGGTAACCAGGATCTACGTTCCTACCCTCACCATGGAAACCAGGATCTACGCTCCTCCCGTCACCATGGTAACCAGGATCTACGTTCTTACCCTCACCATGGTAACCAGGATCTACGTTCCTACCCTCACCATGGAAACCAGGATCTACGCTCCTCCCATCACCATGGTAACCAGGATCTACATTCTTACCCTCACCATGGTAACCAGGATCTACATTCTTACCCTCACCGTGGTAACCAGGATCTACGTTCTTACCCTCACCATGGTAACCAGGATCTACATTCTTACCCTCACCGTGGTAACCAGGATCTACATTCTTACCCTCACCGTGGTAACCAGGATCTACGTTCTTACCCTCACCATGGTAACCAGGATCTACATTCTTACCCTCACCGTGGTAACCAGGATCTACGTTCTTACCCTCACCATGGTAACCAGGATCTACATTCTTACCCACACCGTGGTAACCAGGATCTACATTCTTACCCTCACCGTGGTAACCAGGATCTACGTTCTTACCCTCACCATGGTAACCAGGATCTACATTCCTTATGGTAATAAGGGAGGAGCTCGGTGGAGCTCGGTGTCGAGCCGCTCCTCCTCCAGGTCGAGAGAAGCTAGATGGGGTGGTTCGGGTATCTGGTCAGGATGCCCCCCAAGCACCTCGCTGATGAAATGTTTTGGGCACGTTCCACCGGGAGGAGACTAAGAGTTAGACCTTGAATCCGCTGGACAGACCATGTCTTACAACTGTCCGGGAACGACTCAGGATCCTTCCGGGTGAGCTGGAGGATGCTGCCAGAGTCAGAGAAACCTAGGCTTCCCGTCTGAGGCTGTTGCCTGCACGACCCGGCCCCGGATAAGCGGAAGACGACAAATCGAACAGATTTATTACGTTTTTTTAAAGCAAAACTTGCGTTTGAAGCTAATTAAAGGATCCATGTTCGTCTAAAAATACTACATGATAATTATAAGCAGACAGAATCCGGATGCTCTGCCTTTATGTTCAGGAGGTGGTTCTAATCTCTGGAGTAACACAACCATGAGATCTACTTTGTGTCATGAATCGAGCCATTTGTAATTTGAAGTTAAGACTAAACCTGGTCACCTCCGTCTAATTATATGCAGGTCAGAGATTGACAGGAGTCATCTTCTTCTTGATTAAAGCATGTTTCAGATTTATCTGTGAATCCGAGGGGGAATCCTGAATAAAGGTGCTGATGATGGGAAAGCGGGTCATTTAGAGTCAAATAGAATGCAAATTACTTGTACAATCGAAATGTCAACTCAAACATGCTGCGTGATGACCTGTGGCTATCCGAAAGAAGCTATTCCGTTCATTCAAAGTTCCACTAATCCCTTTTCATTTCCTTATAGTCTCGGAGGTTACAGGAAGAACTGGGAAGAAAAATTGGTTTTGGGGGGGTTGGGTGATACCTGTGGGAATCAGGTTGAATTCCTCATTTGTCTGGCTGGGAAATAAAATAAAGTGGAGGTGATTTGTTCCCATGAGTTTCTGATCAAAGATGAGAAGGTAAAGAAATGTTCGGATGAAATTAACACGAGAGACGAAAGATTAACGACTTTATGATTCAAAGTTTGAAAAAAATAAAAACTCATTTTAAAGGAACAGACGTCAATAAAAAATGAACCTATAGACGAGTGAGAAGAAAAGAGGACGTATCGTTCCTGTGTGGGGTAATCGTTCATATCTCACATATCTCCTTCTTCCATCATCTCCCTTCAGGGGTCGCCACATCAAGTCAGTTTCTTCCATCTAACCCTATCTCCTGCATCCTCTTCAGTCACACCAACTATCTTCATGTCTTCCTTCACTGTATCCATGAACCTCCTCTTTGGTCTTCCTCTAGTCCTCTTTCCTGTTTACGTTAGAATGTGAGAGTGGAGAAGAACAAAATCCATGGTCAAGAACACTCCGGTGTTTTATTTCACTGCATAAGTCTTTCCTGCAGTATTAACTATGAGAATGACTGTTTGAGACAGACAAACAACGTTTCACAAACTGTTTCCAACGTAAACAATGAATAAAAAGACATGTTGATTAAAACAATAACAAGACGTCATGAATTGTTTTCTGTTTTTACTCGGGGTACAACGGTGTGTGAATTTATTTCAAAACATTTGCTCCGTAGGGTGGCAGGGTGGCTGGGTTCTCACTCAGAGATCGGATGAGGAGCTCTGCCATCCGGGAGGAGCTCGATGTCGAGCCGCTCCTCCTCCTGGTCGAGAGGAGCCAGATGGGGTGGTTCGGGCATCTCGTCAGGATGCCCCCCAAGCGCCTCGTGGGTGGGTGTTTCGGGCACGTCCCACCGGGAGGAGACCAAGACGCAGACCCCGGACCTGCTGGAGAGACTATGTCTCACAGCTGGCTGGGAACGACTCAGGATCCTTCCGGGTGAGCTGGAGGATGCAGCCGGGGAGAGAGAGGCCTGGGCTGCCCGTTTGAGGCTGTTGCTCCCGCGACCCGACCCCGGAACAAGCGGAAGATGACGGAATGGAACGGAACATTTGCTACAGGACCTTCGGTTTCAAGTGCAGTGTTTTGTTTTGTGTGTATTTGCAGTGTATTTCCACAGGACAAGGTGTGTTAGTGTGTAGGTCTAATATGGTTGAAATGTGACGCCAAAATCTACCGAACTGTGACTTGAGAACCGAGGTAAGTAGTAAAGTGTGATTTTCGTGTGCTGTGACACATCAAACATTAAAGTGTTGTAATTTTGCTTCGTTACGTCCACTTGAAAGAATTTTCAAACATTTTCTGTGTGTTTTATGTTAAAATAAAATCTGTTCAAATTTAAAAAAATCGATGAATAATCTGTTGTTGGTGTGAAAATGTGATAGTTCTTCTTCTTCCAGCATTTCCCTTCAGGGGGCGCCACAGCAAGTCAGTTTCTTCCATCTAACCCTATCTTCTGCATCCTCTTCAGTCACACCAACTATCTTCATGTCTTCCTTCACTGTATCCATGAACCTCCTCTTTGGTCTTCCTCTAGTCCTCTTTCCTGGTGGTTCCAAACCCAGCATCCTTCTTCTGATGTACTCTCTCTCTCTCCTCTGCACATGTCCAAACCATCTCAGTCTGACCTCTCTGACTTTAAAACCTCTAACATGTGCTGTTCCTCTGATCGACTCATATTTTTATATGAATGTGTGAACGAAATAAATGTTTTTTATAAGGGAATAACGTCCAAACACGATGGAAACATCTAAAGGTTTTACATCAAACCTTCTAAAGAGAGTCTCAAAAGAAGAAGCTCAGTGATGGAGGTTAGCTACTGATGTAGGTCCATGTAGTCCCTCATTCATCCAGGAGTGATCCATAGTAGAAAAAGTTTCAAAAAAGTCTTCTGGACATTTTTTTAATTCTTGATCGAGACGTTTTGACTTCCATCCGGAAATCATTTTCAATTTGAATGAAATGGACTGAAAACTGGATCTATTTACATCTTAAATCCACCAAACACACTTTTGAGGACAGCGAGGTGAAGATTCTATGTAGAGAGAAAGGTTGGTTTGAAAGAGGGGTGAAGGAAGCCATCTTTGTTATGAAAGAGAATCCCTCACTGAATCGGAGTGGAGGCGTTAGATACATTCTGCCCGGTATTTACAGCAGCCTTTCGAAGCCCTGGAACAAAGACACCACCTCGTGACCCAGTTTCACGCCTCTCGTTAGCAGGAATTTCTATTCACTAGGCTTTTAACTTTTTTATAATAGGGTTCGTTTACTGGTCTGTGACTACAATAGGAGCCATTCACGGCCATCATAGGTAACACAGGCTCATTGGTCGAGTCCTTCTTACTATTTTTTTTACCTTTTACTCAGGTTAGTATAAATAGATCCAGGTTTCAGTCCATTTCATTCAGATTGAAAATGATTTCCGGATGGAAGTTGAAACATCTCGATCAAGAATAAAAAAAAATGTCCAGAAGACTTTTTTGAAACTTTTTCTACTACTGATGTAGGTGCTAATTATCGAAGCGGATTGTTGGTACATAATGCCAATGGTGCCAACTCTGAACGTTAGACTGCTTCACTGACTCTGGCCTGATTATTACAGAGTCAGATTCTGACACTACAAGATCAGATTAAGGCTTGAAATGTTAGGACGGTGGTATAATAGTCATATTCACTCAAAGGACCCCTGGAAACATATTAGTAGGAAAAATGGGGGTCATGTTTTTTGACGACTTGCCATCGACTGATTCTTGGTTTATTTTCAGACAAACATCCTCAAACTTTCTCTATGTTTTTTACTTCAGTTTGTCAGTGTTCTGTTGTTGTTTGACGTGACGTTCATCCAGTCCAGATACCGTACATGTTGGCATTGACTCCAAGAAGAGTCAGAGCTAATGGGCATCAAATTAAAACCAAATAAAACCTAATAAGTATCATTTATAATCCAATAATATCATCATGGTGTCATACAATGCTATGGTGATGGACAGGCTGACAGACGAGGTCAGACAGGAATCTCCATGGACAATGATGTTTGCAGATGACATTGTGATCTGTAGTGAGAGGAGGGAAGAGGTGGAGGAAAAGCTGGAGAGGTGGAGGTTTGAAGATTAGTCAGAGTAAAACAGAGTACATGTGTGTGAATGAGAGGGATCCAAATGGAAAAGTGAGGTTACAGAGAGAAGAGATAAAGAAGGAGGAAGATTTTAAGTATCTAGGATCAACAGTCCAGAGCAATGGAGAGTGTGGAAAGGAGGTGAAGAAGCATGTGCAGGCAGGCTGGAACGGGTGGAGGAAAGTATCAGGTGTGATGTGTGATAGAAGAGTTTCAGATAAAATGAAAGAGAAAGTGTAGAAACCGTGGTGAGAGCGGCCATGCTGATTGGTCTAGAGACAGTAGCACTGAAGAAAAGACAGGAAGCAGAGATGAAGATGCTGAGGATCTCTCTGGGAGTGACCAGGATGGACAGGATCAGAGGAACAGCACATGTTAGAGGTTTTAAAGTCAGAGAGGTCAGACTGAGATGGTTTGGACATGTGCAGAGGAGAGAGAGAGGACATCAGAAGAAGGATGCTGGGTTTGGAACCACCAGGAAAGAGGACTAGAGGAAGACCAAAGAGGAGGTTCATGGATACAGTGAAGGAAGACATGAAGATAGTTGGTGTGACCGAAGAAGATGCAGCACATAGGGTTAGATGGAAGAAACTGACTTGATGTGGCGCTCCCTGAAGGGAAAAGCCGAAAGGAGAAGAAGAAGATCATCATGGTGTCATACGTACACGTCTTGTTTCCTCCTCCGGTCGTCCCCGGTGACCATCAGACTCATTTTAATTAGTAATGACTCATCAATAATGTGACTCCATAAAGAATGAAAGCTTTCATTCCTCAAATCCACTGTCAGGGTCTTCCTGCTTCACGGACCCTCTGAAGGGGCTTTAAACCTGTGATTTATAAGTAAAACGATCCATGTAAACTTAGACGTTTACCTTTGGTTCTCCATCTCATCACCACGTGGTCATCAATCCCCGTCCCATCTCACTCCGGACTGTCAGTAAGGTCGATTTGATCTGTCCGAGCCGCGTCCTGATGCACTGCCGTTCCTCTCTTTTCCTTTAGATTGCCCCTCTCAGGGGAGTGCTTGTGTTTGTTCTCGGAGTGGGCCGATAGCCGCGCTGCTAATTTATAAGGGAGATAAAATTCTTCGTTGTGTCAGATGGTGTTCTCAGCATCGTTCTGTCCTGCTCAGCCTTAAGCTGGTCTTTTATTTCTGGACGTTAGTGAGTAGAGCTTATCAAAGTCACATTTGGGAAATATTTGATTTTAAAAGGAAGATGTTTATGTGTTCTATACATGTGGAGGAAAGATGTGTGTGGTTGAATTCATATTTTGGGGAAAGTTTGGGTTTCATTTAGTTTATATTTGACAAAGAATTTAATAAATTGTCCTTATAGGTTTAAAAAAAAATTTTTAACAATAATGACTTCTAGGCAGCACGGTGGCGCAGTGGGTAGCACAGTGGCCTCACAGTCAGAAGGTCATGGGTTCAAGTCCCGGGTGGGGACGAGGCTTGGAACACTGTCCTTTCTGTGTGGAGTTTGCATGTTCTCCCTATGTTTGTGTGGGTTTCCTCCCACCCTCCAAAGACATGCATGTTAGGTTGATTGGCCGGGACCAAATTGCCCCTAGGAATGAGTGTGTGTTGCCTGGCGACCTGTTCGGGGTGTACCCTGCCCTTCGCCTTAAATCAGCCGGGATGGGCTCTGGCACCCCCCGCAGCCCTGAAAGGGACAGATGGATAAGAAGTCATTTTTCAGACTGACTGACTGAAGAATGGCTTCTACTCATTTCCCAGATTTTTTCTTGTCGTGTTCCATCTTGCAGTCTTAGGAACTCTACCACGCTTCTTCTTGAATGCCACAGGCTTCTGGCTCTTCAGAATGGCACTGGCTGCCCTAAGCCGTCCTTCCTTGTCCTTCCTGGTCCTTCCTGGTCCTTCCTGTGTTTGCTCTTGTGGATGACTTGCCTCAGACTGTTCAGGGTGGTACGAGAGTTTTTGAATCTGAACCTCAAAACTGTAAAACAAGGTCTTATAAAGTGTGTCAGAACAGGCTTCATCATTTACAGCCTCGCATTCTCAGTAAATTTTGCAGCTTTTTTTATAAAGCACATTATTTTCCTGCGTTATGTTCAGCGTATGAACTGGCTGCGCGTTCGATAAACCAGGGGCGGAGTTTACTGCATCATTTAAACGGATCTGCTCAAAGTAGGTCATCCCTAAACTATGTGTGCTGCAGTGCACCGCAGCAGGCTGCCACAACGGCGCCCACCCAATGTTGGGAGAAACGGGGGGTTAGATGTCTTCTTCAAGGACCCGAGACATGAGCTCAGTGGGATTCAATCCCATAAACTTCCGGTCCAAGGGCAACCGTTCTACCACTGACCTGTCGCCTGAGCTACCGCTGAGCCAACGTGACTGCCAAATTTTTCTGACGTGCAAAAAACATTTTGCATATTTTTCTTTCAGAAATAAATTCTATGAAATTAGATCAATTGCATCTGAAAATAGTTGTTTTTAATAAACTGTGGAAAAAATACATTAAAGTTTCAGAGTATTTTGTTTTGCTGTTCTGTTTAAAACGGTGTCACTGTTTTAACTCAGTATTATTTTTGTGTTGAAACGTGAGAAAAATGGGTCAAAATGTTAAAACCTTCTGAGAAAAGTCTCTAAAATATCATTTAAAACATCAATAACAACTAAAAAAATAACTGGAATTCTTTGCAGATTCACTAAATTATTTTTTTGAACTTAACTTCTTTTATAAACGAGACGCAAATTGAATTTAATTTGCTTTTAAACCCAAAACTCTCTTTAGAAAATCTTTTATTTGCATTTTAATGTGTAATTTTTTCCCCACAAAATGTTGAGGATGCATAAAGCACACCGTTACTCAGTACCAGTGATAGATGAACTGATACAGGGCAGAGGAAGGCTTATTGCTTATTACATTTTCCTGTCTTTACTGTCTCAATCTTTTTTTTTTACTATTTATTTCTTTTCATCCCTCTCCGGGAAAATTTGTGTGCTGCACTCCTACGCCGCAGCAGGCTGCCACAACGGCGCCAATGGTGGGAGAAATGGGGGTTAGGTGTCTTCTCCAAGGACCCTAGACGTGAACTCAGTGGGATGCAAACCCGCAAACTGCCGGTTTACTTTCGGTCCGCGGGTGAACGCTCTAACCACTGAGCCACCGTCTACCCCAATCAATCAACCTGACTTTTATACTCATTTGGATAAAGAAATTTTATTGTGGGCTGAACGGTGGGGATGAGGTTTGAAACACTGGTCTTTCTGTGTGGAGTTTGCATGTTCTCCCTGTGTATGTGGGTTTTCTCTGGTTTCCTCCAAAAATGTCTATGAGAGGTTGATTGGCTGCCATTAAATCACCCCTTAGAATGTGTGTGTGTGGATGGTGTTCTGTATGTGTGGCCTCAAAACTGACTAGCGACCTGTTCAAGGTGTACCCTGCCTGATGGGAACTCTTTTCTTTTCTGAACATTAAAGCTTTGATTCCTGATGTCAGAAATAAAAATGTCCTCCGTCGTCCTGCGGACTGGTTTTATTGGCACAAAAAGAACTGCTTTAAAAAACCAAAGTGATAAATTTTTCTCATGAAAGTTACTGATGCTTCAGACGTCCACCTCTGGGAGTCATTGAGATGTTGTTGTGTACCCCGGAACAAAACGGACATCTGCCACTTGAGATTACAGACTTTTCCATCATGCTCCTGCCACCTTATTGTTCTTCTTAAATGTTACGTCTTTAGGGAGCCATAGAGAGCCACAGCTGCCAAATAACAGGAGAAGAAGCCATTTGTTTTAGCCTCCAATCTTTAGCTGGAATCCTCCAACGACCGCCCATATCCATCACAAGAGAAAATCTGGAAAAATCTAAAGTCTTTTCTGAAAGCTTTTTACTCCTATGAGGGCAGGATAGGAATTTTTTTTTTTTATTATTCAAATGTTGTAGAAACACCTCATGACTCATGTTCAGTTCTTTTAGTGTTAAAAGTTTTTCTATTTCTTAAAAAAAATTTCAAGTTTTCTCTGGATTTTTTTTTTTTTTTTACCAGAAAAGACACAATCAGAGCCGAGACAATCCTGTCCTTAAAGCCTTCTTCTAAGAGAAGAAAAACTCCATAAACTTCCAGTAGTTGGAAGGGACTCCTACCCTCACCATGGTAACCAGGATCTACATTCCTACCCTCACCATGGTAACCAGGATCTACGTTCCTACCCTCACCATGGTAACCAGGATCTACATTCCTACCCTCACCATGGTAACCAGGATCTACGTTCGTACCCTCACCATGGTAACCAGGATCTACGTTCCTACCCTCACCATGGTAACCAGGATCTACGTTCCTACCCTCACCATGGTAACCAGGATCTACGTTCCTACCCTCACCATGGTAACGAGGATCTACGTTCCTACCCTCACCATGGTAACCAGGATCTACGTTCCTACCCTCACCATGGTAACCACGATCTACGTTCCTACCCTCACCGTGGTAACCAGGATCTACGTTTCTACCCTCACCATGGTAACCACGATCTACGTTCCTACCCTCACCGTGGTAACCAGGATCTACGTTCCTACCCTCACCATGGTAACCAGGATCTACGTTCCTACCGTCACCATGGTAACCAGGATCTACCTTCCTACCCTCACCATGGTAACCAGTATCTACGTTCCTACCCTCACCATGGTAACCAGGATCTACATTCCTACCCTCACCATGGTAACCAGGATCTACGTTCCTACCCTCACCATGGTAACCATGATCTACGTTCCTACCCTCACCATGGTAACGAGGATCTACGTTCCTACCCTCACCATGGTAACCACGATCTACGTTCCTACCCTCACCGTGGTAACCAGGATCTATGTTTCTACCCTCACCATGGTAACCACGATCTACGTTCCTACCCTCACCGTGGTAACCAGGATCTACGTTCCTACCCTCACCATGGTAACCAGGATCTACGTTCCTACCGTCACCATGGTAACCAGGATCTACCTTCCTACCCTCACCATGGTAACCAGTATCTACGTTCCTACCCTCACCATGGTAACCAGGATCTACATTCCTACCCTCACCATGGTAACCAGGATCTACGTTCCTACCCTCACCATGGTAACCATGATCTACGTTCCTACCCTCACCATGGTAACCAGGATCTACGTTCCTACCTTCACCATGGTAACCAGGATCTACGTTCCTACCCTCACCATGATGACCAGGATCTACGTTCCTACCATCACCATGGTAACCAGGATCTACGTTCCTACCCTAACCATGATGACCAGGATCTACGTTCCTACCCTCACCATGGTAACCAGGATCTACGTTCCTACCTTCACCATGGTAACCAGGATCTACGTTCCTACCCTCACCATGGTAACCAGGATCCTCGTTCCTACCCTCACCATGGTAACCAGCTGTATGTGGTGACTAAAAGAACAAGATCCCTGACACAAACGGCCAAAATAAGTTTTCTCTGCTGGGTTCTCATTCAAAAATGATGTTCGGAGCTCTCCCATCCGGAAGGACCTCGAAGGCGAACCATTGCTTCTCTGGGTCAACAGGAGCCAGATCGGGTGGTTGGGGCATCTCCTGGATCCCATACCTCCCGGACGCCTTGCTGATAAGGTTGCTATAGAGCCTCGGTCCCACAGCCGGCCTGTGAACATTTTGTTAAAAAGGTCTGTTTCTGCTTTCCACCTCCATATTGGAGCAGAGCTTACAGTGTAGTGTTTTCACATGTTGATACATTTATGGACACTCTGTAAATCTGAGCGTTTCGTCGGGCAGACAAATCTATCGCCACCAACCAGCGACATTTTCAGATTACTTATGTCTTTCAAGAATGTGATTTTGTCCAATTTAATTGGTCCGACTTCGTCCATATATTTAAATAGATGCATGTTTTTAAAGTTAATCCCAGCGTTGGGGGACATAACACATGTCTTTGGGTTGAAATGATAACATAACCTTTAAACATTTGAAGGGATGTCGTCAGTAAAAACATCATCAGCCTCTTAATCTTATCTTAAACAGTAAATCAGATGCTGTCATATCCCAAATAAAACTGACTGTCAAAGCCGACACCCCTCCGTGTTAATATGACCTTTTCTTTTTCCTGCCAAACTATCTTAGGTAATGAAAGCTTCAAAGTGAGATGCTAAATGTGTTTAGATTTTAATTATCACACTGATCCTCTTGGCAAATAACAGTACCGATCAATACAGGCTGCTGGGAAATATTTGATTGTGAATGCGTAGTGGGGATTATCCCCATCTCCATCATTGTCATCGTTAATTGAAAAATCAAATTACATCTGATGATGAGTGGATCATGCTGTGCCCGATTTGACAGATCTGTGAATGTGGAGAAACACTCCAACGTCTTGTTTGATGTCGTTTGTCCGTTTATTTTTTAGTTTAATTTGGTTTGATTTTTTCTGTAACAAACAAACATGTCGGATTTAACGAACAACGGAGAGAAATTAATGATTGTTTTCTATTCTCTTCAACGTCGTCAGTAAATCTACAACGAACAGAAACGAACTAATCATGTGAAACAGTGAGCGGAATTTAAATCATTTAGAGACCCTTTTCCTGCCGTGTGGAAGGTCTCCTAAACAACCAATCACCTTCTTAACCGTCTATCTCTTACAGCAGACCTGGGCAAATTACGGCCCGCGGGCCACATCCGGCCCTTTGTACGTCCCTGTCCGGCCCGCGTGAGGCCAATCATAAACACCAAAAATTAAACTTTTTTTTACTTTTATTTTGAAATTTTATTTTATTTTGAAAAGCGTTACGTCGCTACGTATGCACGCATGCAGAGTTTTCAAGGCGATTTCAAAACTCTTGAGAGTGAAATGCACATGGTTTCTTCTCCCTTCAACTGCAGTGTGGATGATGCACCAAGTGAAGTGATCTGCAGTTTGACACACATCTGGCAGATCACTTCAAGTCAGTCTCACTGCTGGACTTTTACACCGCCCTCAAAGAGGAGAACTTTCCACACCTGAGGAGGCATGCTCAGAGGATCCTAGTCCTATCAATGTGAACAGACATTCTCAGTTATGAAGTTCAACAAATCCAAACACAGATCCTCTACGACTGATGACCACCTCTCAGCTGTCCCTTGTTCAAGCCCAGAACAGACTGGATTATTCTCACTCAAGAGGTAACATGAGGTGGAAAGCATTACAAGTTAAAAAATAAATTGCACTGGTTGAATAATTGTTTTTCTTATTTAACCAGTTTGACATAACCCAATATACATATTTACAGAGTGCTTTATTCTTCTGATTATCAGTACCAGCTATGTATTTTACAATGAAAGAAAGTTGGTGGCCCTCTGACACAATTCAGGCTTCTCATGCGGCCCCTGATAAAAGTTAATTGCCCACGCCTGCCTTACAGGGTAACAGGGGATGCCGGAGCCCATCCCGGCTGATTCATGGCGAGGGGCAGGGTACATCCCAAACAGGTTGCCTGACCTTCTTGTTTTGAGGCCACTGAGCTACCAATTGGACCACCGTGCCGCCGTACCGCCTCGTCAACAACCAGAGATCAGAAAAGTAAAATATTACTTTTGTGTACATATTTTCAATGAATCATCTGTTGATTCTGAATTGTTCGTATTGAAAAAAAGACCAGATTGACTGGTGATTGTTGGTTAAGGTTCTTGGGGTACACTTCCACATGGTGCCACATGAAACACGGATACTTGAATGTTTTTCTTTATACTTGTTTGTTCTAAAATCTTTTGATGCTTTTTTTAACATTATGTTCCACCACATTAAACATGTCCATGTCCCACACATCGGTCATCGTTGCAGCCTCGTTTTTGTTGGATGTGTTTGTATTCTTCGAGACACTGATTCATATTTGAATTCTTTTTCTGTCTTTTTTAAAAAATGGATATCAATTCGGTTGATACTTCTGCCCTGTATCATGGGAGATCTGGCATCGGGGATGCCCGTGCCCCTTGGTGCTGTGGAAACCATGGCAGGGGGTTCTCTTATGCATCTGGCTGGGCGGGTGGGTGGATCCTCGGCTTGGCCTGGGATCTGGATGAGTGCAGGCCCGGGTTCTGTGTGTCTCTGCCTCCCTCGTTCCAGTCTTTTGGGGATAAGGAGGTTCTGTTGGTCCTATTAAGCACATGGTTCACATCGGCAGCCTGCATGTACTTTACTGTATCACACTGTTTACTGTCCGCTATGTTCCTCACTCCCAACCAATATTATTATAGCTCTAGTAACATGTGTGTGTGTTGTATATCATTTGAAAAAGTTTTAAAAAAGGTCTTCTGGACAGTTTAATTCTTGAACGAGACGTTTCGACTTCCATCCGGAAATCATTTTCAATCTGAATGAAATGGACTGAAAACTGGATCTATTTATACTAACCTGAGTAAAAGGTAAAAAAAAATAGTAAGGAGGGCTCGATCAATGAGCCTGTGTTACCTATGATGGCCGTGAATGGCTCCTATTGTAACCACAGACCAGTAAACGATCCTATTATAAAAATGCTAAAAGCCTAGTGAATAGAACTTCCTGCTAACAAGAGGCGTGAAACTGGGTCACGAGGTGTCATCTTTAGTCCATGGCTTCAAAAGGCTGCTGTAAATACCGGGCAGAATGTATCTAACGCCTCCACTCCGATTCAGTGAGGGACTCTCTTTCATCACAAAGATGGCTTCCTTCACACCTCTTTCAAACCATCCTTTCTCTCTACTTAGAATCTTCACCTCACTGTCCTCAAAAGTGTGTTTGGTGGATTTAAGATGCAGATGTACAGCAGACTGTGGACCACTTGAGTCACGGCCATCATAGGTAACACAGGCTCATTGGTCGAGCCCTTCTTACTATTTTTTTACATGTTACTCAGGTTAGTATAAATAGATCCAGTTTTCAGTCCATTTCATTCAGATTGAAAATGATTTCCGGATGGAAGTCGAAACGTCTCGTTCAAGAATTAAACTGTCCAGAAGACTTTTTTAAAACTTTTTCTACTATGGATCACTCCTGGATGAATGAGGGACTACACGGACTTTTCATTTGTTCTAGAAGGTTTTGTTGTGTGTGTCAGTTTTATCTCTGGTTTAAACTCTTGTTTGTACTTTTTTTTCTCTTTAGATAATCCAGCAGGTTGGTGGTGATGCTGAATACTGTAACTTTGTCCCCCTTTCTTCTTCTTCTGAACCCTAAACCTCTTCTTTTTTCACGTCTTTCCCCCCTAACCTCTTCTCAGTAATCCCTGGCATGTCCAGAAGCACAGAAAACACGGACATTTTGGATGTAAAGAATTTAAAATAAACAAATAAAGCTTGCCAGGGTCGGTACACGGTGCTGACCCAGGTAGAACAAAGCTGTCCAGCAATACTTGAAATACAGATCATCATTCTGCTTGTTAACCGCAGCAGGCTGCCATGGCGGTGCCAAGGGTGGGAGAAACGGGGGAATAAGTGTCTTCCCCAAGGACACCTAGACATGAACTCAATGGGATTCAATCCCACGAGCTTCCGGTCTGAGGGTGGATATTCTACCACTGAGCCACCGCCTTTAGATTTAGACTCAATTTAGATTTTTTTTTAAAAAGACAAACGTTTGAAGGTTTTAAGTAACGAACATTTTTTGCAGGTGTTTTAATGAATCATCAGTTTTAAAAATTTTCTCAGTTTAAAGTATTTTTTTTTCCAAATAAAAGTAAAAATATCAGGATGATCTTTTTTCCAGCTGTTGATTAATCATCCTGAATCCCAGCGTGTTGTTTGTCCGAAGCCAGATGTGCCGAGTAAAGATTAAAAAATAACTTTAAGGGGTAAAGAAACGTTCCCCTCCAAACTTCAACCTCTCCCTGACCTTTTGCCTCGGTGACAAGAGACTAAGTAAACTGGGTTTATTCTCCTCAGAAAGTGGATGAATGCTGCATGCACGCCGGCTGTTGTCTTTACAAATCAAGCCCAGCTAAAGACAACAAACTGCCTTTAATTTCAGCTTATGACTTGTGAGAGGTTAGTTCAGCAAAAAGGACACATACCAGCAAATAAAAAGAACAGGCTGTTTGGAATTTAACCCTTCACTGCCAAAATACGGTCACTTCCTCTGCAGCAACTTAGAATATCTTCTTCTCCTAATTGTGCGTGTTTCTAAACCCGACCGTGCACTATTTACACACGTGGAGATGGGTGGAACTTGTTTATTAAGTCTAAGTCCCTTCAAGTTGTTTTTACTTAACAACAACAGCTACTTGCTGATTCTAGTTTTGACAGTGCTTAAGAGTCTCATCATTAGAGCCCGGGTCCTCCCGTTTGTACAGGATGTTAAAAATGCACCAAACTGGCTCATCTGTCGTATAAACAGCAGGTAATTACAGGACAGCAGGCAAAGCCAAAGCCCTGAACATACAGCCAGGTCCCAGCAATTATTCCAAGGTTCATATTTACAGACTTACTTATTAATTCCAACAAAGCAGAAGAGAGAAGCCTCTTTCCTGGCCGGGTAATCCATTAATTTATCATTCTCCTCTTTGCATTGCCTGCTGGCATGTCTGGTCTGATTTCGTTAACCTCCAACAGAGCTTTGGGAAAACATGAAACTCACCTTCTCATGCTGCCCTCGGCGACCGGCTCACATCTTTTAGTCGGCTTTTATTGTTTACTTACAAAGAAAGAAGAAGGGGAAACTACGGAGTCACACACACGATAAAAAATAGAAATAAATCACTTATCAATTCAATTACATTTGATTTGGAAAACAGAATATTAAAACATAGTTTTCTAAAAGGGCTTCAAACAGTGAAATGAAACAGAAAATTATACCAAAAAAACTGTTTTTAATAAAAAAAAATAGTTAAATCTTCAACAAACTTCAAACTCGATATAAACCTGACGTTAGAACCATGTTCTGGGTGGAACAACACGGGAATCACACAGTAGCCGTTAATAGTGTTGATAACAAAAATAAAGGCATTAGAGAATAGAGTAGTAGAGGAGCGCCTCAGGACAGGAAACCAGGGAATATGTCGAGAGAGATGTGGATACATCAAGCACAGAGGAATCCAAAGAAAGACTACATCTCCCACCAGCAAGGACTACATCTCCCACCAGGAAGGACTACATCTCCCACCAGGAAGGACTACATCTCCCACCAGGAAGGACTACATCTCCCAACAAGAAGGACTACATCTCCCACCAGGAAGGACTACATCTCCCACCAGGAAGGACTACATCTCCCACCAGGAAGGACTACATCTCCCAACAAGAAGGACTACATCTCCCACCAGGAAGGACTACATCTCCCACCAGGAAGGACTACATCTCCCAACAAGAAGGACTACATTTCCCAACAGGAAGGACTACATCTCCCACCAGGAAGGACTACATCTCCCACCAGGAAGGACTACATCTCCCAACAGGAAGGACTACATCTCCCAATAGGAAGGACTACATCTCCCACCAGGAAGGACTACATCTCCCAACAAGAAGGACTACATCTCCCAACAGGAAGGACTACATCTCCCAACAAGAAGGACTACATCTCCCAACAGGAAGGACTACATCTCCCAACAGGAAGGACTACATCTCCCAACAAGAAGGACTACATCTCCCAACAGGAAGGACTACATCTCCCAACAAGAAGGACTACATCTCCCAACAGGAAGGACTACATCTCCCAACAAGAAGGACTACATCTCCCAACAAGAAGGACTACATCTCCCAACAAGAAGGACTACATCTCCCAACAAGAAGGACTACATCTCCCAACAGGCAGGACTACATCTCCAAGCTGGAAGGACTACATCTATTCAAAGTTATCATGTTAATAACCTTCTAAATAAATGCTTATATTTAAGGCCGGCAAACAATTTTAAAAAATGAACAAATTAATCCCAAACCTAAGTAAAGTTCTTTTCGTTGTCTTCCGCTTATCTGGGACCGCATCGCGGGGGCAACAGCCTCAGACGGAAACCCAGGCTCTCTTATCCCGGCTGCATCCTCCAGCTCACCCAGAAGGATCCCGAGTCGTTCTCCAGCCAGCTGTGAGACATAGTCTCTCCAGCGGGTACGAGGTCTACTTCTTGGTGGGACATGCCCAAGACACCTCACCAGCGAGGTGCTCGGGGGCATCCTGACCAGATGTCCAAACCACCCCATCTGGCTCATCTCAACCTGGAGGAGGAGCGGCTCCACACCGAGCTCCTCCCGGTTGGCAGAGCTCCTCACCTGGTCTCTGAGTGAGACCCTAGCAACCCTGTGGAGGAAGCTCATTCTGGCCATATCTGCGATCTCATTCTTTTGGTCACCACCCACAGCTGGTTACCGTGGTGAGGGTAGGAACGTAGATCCTGGTTACCATGGTGAGGGTAGAAACGTAGATCCTGGTTACCATGGTGAGGGTAGAAACGTAGATACTGGTTACCATGGTGAGGGTAGGAACATACGTAGATCCTGGTTACCATGGTGAGGGTAGGAACGTAGATCCTGGTTACCATGGTGAGGGTAGAAACGTAGATACTGGTTACTATGGTGAGGGTAGGAACATACGTAGATCCTGGTTATCATGGTGAGGGTAGGAACGTAGATCCTGGTTGCCATGGTGAGTGTAGGAACATAGATCCTGGTTACCATGGTGAGGGTAGGAACGTAGATCCTGGTTACCATGGTGAGGGTAGGAACGTGGATCCTGGTTAACATGGTGAGGGTAGGAACGTAGATACTGGTTACCATGGTGAGGGTAGGAACGTAGATACTGGTTACCATGGTGAGGGTAGGAACGTGGATCCTGGTTAACATGGTGAGGGTAGGAACGTAGATACTGGTTACCATGGTGAGGGTAGGAACGTAGATACTGGTTACCATGGTGAGGGTAGGAACGTAGATACTGGTTACCATGGTGAGGGTAGGAACGTGGATCCTGGTTACCATGGTGAGGGTAGGAACGTAGATACTGGTTACCATGGTGAGGGTAGGAACGTAGATACCGGTTACCATGGTGAGGGTAGGAACGTAGATACTGGTTACCATGGTGAGGGTAGGAACGTAGATCCTGGTTACCATGGTGAGGGTAGGAACGTAGATACTGGTTATCATGGTGAAGGTAGGAATGTAGATCCTGGTTACCATGGTGAGGGTAGGAACGTAGATCCTGGTTACCATGGTGAGGGTAGGAACATAGATACTGGTTACCATGGTGAGGGTAGGAACGTGGATCCTGGTTAACATGGTGAGGGTAGGAACGTAGATACTGGTTACCATGGTGAGGGTAGGAACGTAGATACTGGTTATCATGGTGAGGGTAGGAACATAGATACTGGTTACCATGGTGAGGGTAGGAACATAGATCCTGGTTACCATGGTGAGGGTAGGAACGTAGATCCTGGTTACCATGGTGAGGGTAGGAACATAGATTCTGGTTACCATGGTGAGGGTAGGAACATAGATTCTGGTTACCATGGTGAGGGTAGGAACGTAGATCCTGGTTACCATGGTGAGGGTAGGAACGTAGATCCTGGTTACCATGGTGAGGGTAGGAACGTAGATCCTGGTTACCATGGTGAGGGTAGGAACGTAGATCCTGGTTACCATGGTAAGGGTAGGAACGTAGATCCTGGTTACCATGGTAAGGGTAGGAACGTAGATCCTAGTTACCGTGGTGAGGGTAGGAACGTAGATCCTGGTTACCATGGTGAGGGTAGGAACGTAGATCCTAGTTACCATGGTGAGGGTAGGAACGTAGATCCTAGTTACCATGGTGAGGGTAGGAACGTAGATCCTGGTTACCATGGTGAGTGTAGGAACGTAGATCCTGGTTACCATGGTGAGGGTAGGAACGTAGATCAACTTGTAATTTGAGAGCTTTGTTTTGCGGCTCTACTCTCTCTTTACCACAACAAACAGATGCAGTGATTTAGAAGCATGATTTAATATGAGGTTTTATTAAAAATGACTCAACCTATAGATTTACATGCAACAAAAACAGTTTAAAAACCAGACTGTAAACATGAACAGTTTCAGTGGGTTTTACATACGATGCATTTCTGCTTGAGTAACGTTTATTTTTACTGATATTTTAATAGTTTTCTGATGATTAATCGAAGCGTGATTTAAAATGAGCTCCATTAAATTGATGCATTGTGTTTTTGTATAAATTTTCCAAGCTTTAAAAAATATATGTTAATGTTTACGTGTGTGTGTGTGTGTGTGTGTGTGCGTGTGTGATGAATGAATAAATAATGATTCTGCACAGAGATATGTTTACAAAATATTTTGATGACAACTTTTTGGAGGTTCTGTACCTGTGAGTAATGTCTGACCATAAGTCACGCTTCCACACGTTACAGCCGTGTTCCTCCAAGGAGAACCAAACCAACAGCAGACTGAAAACAAAACACACCATCTGACCCGCTTCCTTCACATGAGGGATCGCAAAGTGACGAAAAAGTTATATAAGTCACATATTTCATCAAAGTGTGTGAAATGATTTCATGTGAGTCGCTCGCAGAGTTTCTCTAAATGAGTTTGGTCAACATCAAAGAGTTCCAACATCTGTTTCTGAGTCGAGGCAAAGGGCAGGTGGATACAAGAGGTCTTCATTTTAGCAGCAGGGGGATGTCAGAGGGTAGCGGGAGGTTAGTGGCAACATAGATTAATCTGACTTTTACAAGAACAGGATTGCCATTTCCTGAAATTAGCCCAACTATTCATCTCAGCAGATTTAAAAAAAACCTCCAGATCGGGTTTGAGTCGACTTCAGTTTGAAAAAACAAGACGTTGGACGGAGTTTAAATTCTGTGAATTTCTCCAAAATGAAAGACGAATATTTTTAAACTGAAATGAGCTTCATGACGTAAATCAAGTAAGCGGAGCAGCAGCTGGAATAAATCACGTGTCTCCGGATGCATCCGTCTGAAAATTAATGGCTTCACAAAATATACTTTTGTTTTGGCTCCACGTTGTAAAAAAGTAAAGAACAAATTATGATCCATGTTTTCTTTAAAGAAGTAGGGTTTTCTTTATATATTGAAGAGGAACTTTTAAGCTTTCAATTAAATTCCGTTTTATTCATGAAGCACAGAATTACAGCATAGTTCTTTAAATAGGCTTCAAACATTAATAAAACATAAAAAATAACCGCAGCTTTAAATAGATTTATAAAATCAATTCATTCTAAATTTCAGATCAAAACTATGTGTTTTCTAAACATTTTGTTTTTATAATTTTTTCCATGCTATCAGAGCTAATGTGAATCTGCGACGTTGCGCCTCTGCGCATGCTCAGAACGCGTCATCCACCTCCCCCTCCCGTCCAGATGTCTAAATCTCGAGAT
>CACRXE010000076.1:12995000-13140000 GCA_902685375.1 Neostethus bicornis
TGGTCAGTAATCTTAAAATCAACACGCAGATTTGAGTCCAACTTTGGTTAAACTGGCACATGGACGATTTGCCAAAGTGGCATTAAAGGACCGAAGGGAAAACAGCTCATCTCTGTGAGGTAGGATACCAGCGACCTGGAGATGTTGGCTGAAACTGGAATTCGGTCTGCTCTCCAGATCGAATTACCAAACTGCAACGGGATTAGAGAGCGAGCAAAGGGAGGGATTAGGTGAGAAAATCTACGCGACTCAGTGAATTAGGGATGGAAAAGATGGCAGGATGGTATGTTGTGCCAGCGGTATCATCGTAAAGCTCATCAATCTCTCTGTCTGTCTATTTATATACAGTATCTAATGGGAGTGTAACGGTACACAAAATGAAGGTCTGGTTTATTTTCGGTACGTTACTACGGAGCCATTTTTATTTGTTTTATCGCGTGATTAAGAAAATGAAAACACTGCAAAATTTAATTGTTTTCTTCGTCTTCTGAATGACTTAACCCTAATGGGGTAAGAGGTCCTGGAGCCTATCCCGACTTATTTCAGGTGAGAGGCAGGGTACACCCCAAACAGATTGTCAGTCTGTTACAGAGCCACACACACATTCATTCCTAGGGGCAATTTTGTAGTGGCCAGTCAACCTAACATGTATGTTTTTGGAGGAAACCAGAGAAAACACACACATACAGAAGTAAAAAAAAAAAATGAATTACTCTATTCATCCCTCACCAGGGAAATTTGTGTGCTGCACTCCTTACATCACAGCAGGCTGCCCTTCGCCTGCACCAATGGTGGGAGAAACAGGGGTTAGGTGTCTTCTCCAAGGACCCTGGACGTGCTCTCTGTGGGATGCAAACACGGGAACATCCAGTCCGCGGGCGAACGCTCTAAACACTGAGCTGCCGTCTCCCCAGAACATGCAAACTCTCCACAGAAAGCCTGGTTCTGCTATGAGGCTACCATGTTGCCCCTAAATTCAAAGTGCTGCTTATTAATGAGTTAAATGGTAAAAGGTAATTACTTTCATTAGTAAACAGTAATAACAAACTATAACCAGCACCAGAATCTGGTCATAGATCATATTTTATAAACACTCCCATAGACCCTGTTATATTTTTGTTTAACATAAATCAGCAGGAACAGGCTGCTTGAATCCTGACCAGCTAATTTTGTACAGATTTTTTTTTTTCTGTCTATGGGCATTGCCGAGAACCGTTCATCTTTGGCTTCATCTGGCTTGATGAAGTTTTAACTGTATGTGGATGTAAAATAACCCTTTCCCTTCAGGGGGCACCACATCAAGTCAGTTTCATCGATCTAACCCTATCTCCTGCATCCTCTTCAGTCACACCAACTATCTTCATGTCTTCCTTCACTGTATCCATGAACCTCCTCTTTGGTCTTCCTCTAGTCCTCTTTCCTGGTGGTTCTAAACCCAGCATCCTTCTTCTGATGTACTCTCTCTCTCTCCTCTGCACATGTCCAAACCATCTCAGTCTGACCTCTCTGACTTTAAAACCTCTAACATGTGCTGTTCCTCTGATCCTGTCCATCCTGGTCACTCCCAGAGAGATCCTCAGCATCTTCATCTCTGATACAAATATCTCTGTTTCCTGTCTTTTCCTCAGTGACACCGTCTGTAGACCAATCAGCATGGCCGCTCTCACCACACTGTCTCTAGACCAATCAGCATGGCCGCTCTCACCACACTGTCTCTAGACCAATCAGCATGGCCGCTCTCACCACACTGTCTCTAGACCAATCAGCATGGCCGCTCTCACCACACTGTCTCTAGACCAATCAGCATGGCCGCTCTCACCACACTGTCTCTAGACCAATCAGCATGGCCGCTCTCACCACATTGTCTCTTGACCAATCAGCATGGCCGCTCTCACCACATTGTCTCTAGACCAATCAGCATGGCCGCTCTCACCACATTGTCTCTAGACCAATCAGCATGGCCGCTCTCACCACACTGTCTCTAGACCAATCAGCATGGCCGCTCTCACCACACTGTCTCTAGACCAATCAGCATGGCCGCTCTCACCACGGTTTTCTACACTTTCATTTTATCTGAAACTCTTCTGTCACACATCACACCTGATACTTTCCTCCACCCGTTCCAGCCTGCCTGCACATGCTTCTTCACCTCTTTTCCACACTCATTGCTCTGGACTGTTGATCCTAAGAACTTAAAATCTTCCACCTTCTTTATCTCTTCTCCCTGTAACCTCACTCCTCCATTTGGGACCTTCTCATTCACACACAAAATGTAAACAAATAGTGTATAAAATATATTAAATGGAAAATAAAAAAATTGTAAAAACAAAATAATAATTACAAAAAAACCCACGTTTTTTTTACTCTTATTGAAACGTTGTGACTTTTCCGTTTCATCCATTGCTGAGTACGGTTTTAGACAATAGAGTATCACCAGTAATTAGTTGCATATTTACCGAGCTGTTTTATATGATAATAAGTAGAATCAATTCACGCATATGCTTATTGACTTTTTTAAAACCAGCCTATTGATTGGCTCAGAAAATAACTCAACACACACTTGCTTTAAAGAGTTTTATTTGCTCCGTTGTCTTGTTTTGACATCGTGGCAGTGAAAATATTACATTCTTAATGAGAGCCGCAAAATGTCAACAAGCGACCTCTGTTTTTATGTTCTAAACTGGCCTCACAGATTGGAGTTATTGATTATTGGTTATTAGTATGTGACAGACCAATCAGCCAAAGATGACACCCAGATCAATCTGATGAGTGTCGGGATTTAATCACCCAATTTATATTCACTAATATGAGCGGTTGTCACATCCGGTCCCAATGACCTCTTTTGCCTCGTTAACAGATGTGTAACTAACAATGTGAATCAGACTCAACAGGTCAGGATGTATAAATATCTATCTGTACATAAACCTTCAGAAGGGTTCCATCTGCATCAGTATGACCCTTGGTAACCTTTTCATGGTTAAAAACCATCTTAACGCACCAGATTAATACAGAAATAAAGCCTGAGCATCACAGACAAAAAATTCACAATAAAAGTCTAATCAATAAATAATCCAGTGGTAAAAAAAAGTCTTTTATTTTGCAAAAATTACAACACACAAAACCATTCATAAAGACCTCATAAACTTAGATAAAATGTACAAATATAACAAACAGATGCAACTAGATGTCCAGAAAACCAAAGCACTAATTCTGGACTTCAAGAGACGACACGCTCTCTACCAATCTAACAGTATAGATGGCGACAAGGTGGAGAGTGTCGCATCTTATAAATACCAGGGAATGGTGTTGGACACGAGAACACCATCTTGCTCAACAAGGATGTACTGTATTTTTCGCACTATAAGGCACACTGCATTATAAGGCGCTACAGTAACGGCTGTTCATCTTTGTCCTCTAACTGTGGCCATCTCGCTTTGTTCCCGCAGAAACTCTGTTTAGTCTTGTTTACTTGGCGCAGCGCATCCTCTTGCTTCCTCCACTTCCTCATCATTGATTCATTGATGTTAAACTCTCTCGCTGCGGCTCTATTCCTGTGTTCTACTGCGTGACCGATCGCCTCGAGTTTAAATCTGCGGTGTAACAGTGTCTCTTGGTAGGAGCCATTTCCGGGTCTTTACACAAACACACAAATGGAAATGAGATGCCCTTTCATGTATCCCAGCATGCACCGCGCACTACTTCTTCTACGGGGGAAATGGAGTCGACGGCTGCTTACCTACAACACCTGTTGTAGCTCAATAGTAATCCATATATAAGGCGCTCCGGGTTAAAAGGCGCATCGTGGACTTTAGAGAAAATTTAAGATTTTTTAGGTGCGCCTCATAGTGCGGAAAATACGGTAGTTCCCGTGAAGGCTTCACTGTTCTATCAGACTGTCCTCCAAACTGTTCTACTGTATGCTGTGTTGTGCTGGTGTGGGACAAGCAAGAAAAACATCATCAGGAGTTCCAGTTCTGTAGTGAGACTGAAGCTGGTCTCAGTGGAAGAGATGGCCGGACAACGGACACTCTCCATGAACAATGTCTCACCTCCTGCATGAGGTTTTTAAACAAAGGAGAATTTTAACCCACCACTGGTCTGCAGACAGCCTTCGAGTCTTCACGGTTTTCTTTGTTTATTTTAAGAAGTTGTTCTTATTGTGTTTTTAAGTTCAGACATTCAGACAGGTCACACATTCTGCACTCTGACTACACCCTCTTACCATCCGGTCGCAGGTTCAGGTCCCTCTCATTTAAAGCCAAGGGAGCCACATCCAGCTTTATTCCTTCCTCAATCTGACTGCTGAAGGGCAGAGGGGCCTTGTGACGGGTGGAAGTGAAGACTAAATGTTCTTCTTTTATTTATTATGGATTTATTGAATGTAGTTTTTAAGCATCCTGATGCTCCGTCTGCAAATGAAGTTCCTACCTGATAAAGTTTTTATTATTATAATTTATTTATTTTGTTTTATCTGTTTTCTGACTGATTGTTTAACATTTATTGTATTTCCTGTCCCGTGCTGCTTGCACTTGCTTCTTCAGAAACTGATTTTTTTTTTGTTTTACTTGAACAGTGAAAGTTTTTGACGATTCAATCCGCACATGTAAACGTCGTGATGTTATCGTAGGCCAGCTGGAGAGCTCTAGAGACCCCAAAATTAGAAATTAAATTGGTCAAAACAATCTTTTTAGTGGTAGTTATTTTAGGTCACCAGGTTGTGAAGGCCTCCACGCAGATTTATTTACTTTTATTAGCCGGGTGTCAAATAAGGCCTGAAAAATAAATGTTTAAAAGCTTTAATAAAACATCAAAAGTCAGAACCAAAAAAAAAAAAAATAAAAAAATAAAAAAAAGAAGTAAAAAAATATTAAAATTACATTCATTATTAATAAATAATGAGTTGTGACTTCAACCTAATCTTTACTTGGTACTGAGTAAGTGTGGGCTGTTTCGTAAAAATCAAGCAGACAAATTGTTGTATGTATTTTAATAATTATTTAATAATAATTAATAAAATCAATGTGACGTCAGTCTGTTTTTTAAATGATTTTAGGCTTTAAAAACCAATCACCGATGTTCCCTCCAAATGTTTTTGTCTGAGCAAAAACTTCGTGAACAGAAAGGGGGCGGGGCTAAAACTTTTACTCTTGTGACGTCAGCAGTGACGAGCCAAACCCCGAAACAGCGGTTTGAAGCAGTTTGTTTCACAAAGAAGAAGACATGCTTCGGAGCTCTCTCTCATTTTCCAGTTTATTTTTTTGCGCTGCATATTTTTTCTTGTGCGCTATCAATCTGCGAGCAGTGCGCAATTGCGCATGCGCGCAGCTTAAAGGGACCGTTGCCAATCACTGTTTTTGTTTTTTGTATTAACGCGTAGAAATGAAAAGAGTCACACAAGCATTGTTACTAATTTTTAAATCAGTTCATCTTCAGTTTCATTGACTTTAAAGTTTAAACTAAACGTCATCATCTTTTAAAATACAGAAGCCACGTCACACACACGTCATAAAGTGTTCGGTCAGAAAAGACTTTTACATTCTGATGAAATTAAGTCCTTAAATATCGTCTTATTTCCTTGAGGAATTCGATATTTTTGTGGTAATTTTCTGTAATTAAGAATCTAATCAATGCATGCGCTGAAGCGGGTTTTTAATAAACATGAGCAGCTTCTGGTGGGGATGTCGGGGGTAGGGATGGGGCACAGGGAGCTGCGTGACTGTGTGTCTCATATTAAAATCCTGCACGTTATTTTAAAAGAGCATGATGATGAACGCTGCAGAGCAACGAAGTCAAATTCATCTTCGATCACGTCAAACGTTCCTGAAATGGTTTTTTATTTGAGAATTTTGTGAGTTCTTTTGTTTTTGGATTCTTTTTTAAAGCCACAGGTTTTTGTTCTTGGCCAAAAATTTTGTTCTCGGTCAAACCGACACTCTAACGTGAAGTAAGATGTTTTAATGAAGGTGTTCTGCTCAGGTTTGGTCCAAAAATAAGAAAATAAAAGTACATACGCAGGCTTTTAAAAACGTGACGCTTTACTTTGAAATTTGTGTGCTGCACTCCTGCACAGCAGATGGCTGCCACGATGGCGCCAATGGTGGAAGAGACGAGGGGTCAGGTGCAATGGTCCCTCTAAGCTGCGCGCCTGCGCAATTGCGCACTGCTTGCAGATCAATAACGCACAAGAAGACCTATGCAGCGCACAAAAAAGAAACTCAGTTTAAACTAAAGATGGTAAAACAAGACAGAGCTTCAGAACAAACCTCTTTCTTCTTTCTTTCTGAAACAAATTGCTTCAAACTACCGCTTCGGAATTTGGCGCGTCACTACTGGTGACGTCACAAAAGAGTAAAAGTTTTTGCTCCGCCCCCCTCTGCTCAGGAAGCTTGTGTGTTTGATCAGACACATAAACAAATAGAGGGAACATTGTTCAGGTGTCTTTTCCAAGAACCCTAGACATGCACCTAGTGGGAATCAAACCCACGAACTTCCGGTTGACTTTCAGTCCGTGGGCGAACGGTCTAGCCACTGAGCCACCATCTCCCCCAGTTTCAAATGAGATTTACCCTGTGTCGTGCACAAGCTCGGGGATGGGAAGTTGAAAGCAAAAGGAGGAAGAACTCGGTTTGAAATTAAAGTGAAAACAAACAATTTTATATCCGAGTTTTTTCAACGAATAATGCATTTCTAAAGTAAAAAAACAACCATTTTTATTTATCTATGTGATGAAAGAAGAATTTTTACACCCTAAACCAGACCAACCCCCTCTTTAACTTCTCTGTAAACGACGTATAAGACGATAAATTAAACCCGATAAATGAGCAACTAATTCAGATGCTAAATAAAAGCTCGTATTTGGCATCATGTTTACCCCAGATTATCACCAAGGTTGTCCAAATCTTCACAAAGGAGCCTAATTATAATGGGGCTACTTAGGCTTGATTTACAGGAGTGACTCTGGCGAGCGCGGGATGGCATGTGGAATCTCTTTTGTCTGGATAGAAAAGAATAAATATCTTGGTAAATCCAGAGGGCTCGCAGGGCCGGGTTAAAGCTGCTGCTCAGTATTCACCAGCGTGTCTCTCTTTGCTTTCACCAACCTGGAACTTTCCTCCATTTTTCGCCTCTCCTGTGGAGCATGAGAGAGAAGGAGGAGCGGGAGGGGGTTATCGGGGAGGAAGGGTGAAAAATGAATTGGGGTTGTCGTTTGATGTGTTGATTGGAGGGGAGCGAGGACAGCAGCTGCACTCGAGACCCTCCCGAGAGACATCAGCCTTGATAGCTAAATGAAGACTTCTAGTGCTTTCTTGTTAGCCACGATGGATCCTGCACCCAGATGAAGCACAATTAGTCAATGGCGGTGGCTTTAGGTGTCCACCGATCACAAGGCACGAGTCAGAGCTTCTCTGGGGCAAAGCCATTGGCGGTTAGTGCCGCGGGCTGTGTCCTCGCCCCGCTGGCCTTTTTCAGGCCTCTTTACCACTACAGAGAAGAGAAAAGAAATCCCGAGCCTGCTGATATCGCTCGTCAAATGATCCCTCTGGCATTTCAGATACAGCTGTGCACATCTGATTAGTGTCAGCCAGACTCGGTCCACTTTGCCTAAGAAGAGCAGTCTTATAGATCTTAGTGGCTTTTTTATCTGACACATAAAAAGAAAAATTCTCTATAGACTCGCAGTTTACTCATCAATCAGCTATTAAATCCCACATGTCTGAGGTATGCTTACCAGAGAGGGCTGATCCACACTTCAAGAGAAGCCAAACCTGTACACGTAGAAATAAAGGTGACGTTCGGACAGTGATCGACTTTATGTACGTTTTTATGTTTAGATCGTTCACACATTAAAAATCTAACAAATGTATTTTTTTTTGCCTCATTCATGTATATTTTAATAATTTGCAAGCTTGATCATCAGTAATTGAATACTTTTGAGAATGTTTTTGGCCATGGAATTTGTTCTCTGCGACGCTCCGCATTCCAAAGTAAACAGAAAGTGTTTTAAAGCAGGTGCACCCCTCGCTAGGAAGTGCCATTTTTATGTAAACACACCAAAATTAAAATATGGAGGAAAAATCACTGACTTTGCTAACTTGATATGCTTTACGCTGCAGTTACAACCTCAAATGTGATTTACGCTGTGTCATGCACATGTAAACAAGGCAAGACTAAATAGGGAGCGGGAGGAAGAGGGAATTTCTTTTCTTTTTATCGTTTATTTTGGTCAAATTGTACATTTACAAATAAATAAATTTACATTTTTTCTGAACTTATATAAACCAAAAGGACCGAAAAGGTATCGGCTGAAGCAGATGCTTGTTACGCCGACCCTTTTGAAAACAAATCATTACGTATCATTATTATCATTATGAAAACAAAATGATATAAATACATAAGTAAATAAACTTAGTGTTGAAGTGAAAGTGAAACTGAAAAATATGATAAACTTTCTTAAAAAAAACCTCAGATTTATTTAAATCTGATGCATCAAAAATTTTAAAAATGCCTGATTTTTTTTTTCTGGTAATTTACTCTTTGATGTCGTTTAACAGTTTAATTACTTTGACGAGAAGTTTTGGAGATAAAGTCAAAGAGGTCAGACTGAGATGGTTTGGACATGTGCAGAGGAGAGAAAGAGAGTACATCAGAAGAAGGATGCTGGGTTTGGAACCACCAGGAAAGAGGACTAGAGGAAGACCAAAGAGCCCAGCTAACAATCTAAAGTTCTCAGAAGGTTCTGGGAAGTTTTTTCAAAGGTTAGCTGAACGTTCCTTTAAGGATATTTTTTGTTCTCTAAAGGTTCAAATGGAAAGTTTTTGTTTTTTTTTTCAAAAAGAAAGCCTAACTTATCTGTCTGCAAAATATACGTAAATGCTGTGTGTCACGCCTGCATGCTAAAGCGAGGCGGCCCCGCCCCCTCTCTCCTCTCATTCGCTTGACTTGTCACATGACTCAGCGACTCGGGGCCAGGAAACAAAAACAAACAAAAAAAAAAACGCAAGTTGGTAAAAGTAGAGAGCGATGGAAAAAAGAGAAGTAGCGTGTGGCTGTACTTTGAGGCACCATGTGCAGAAAGGCTGTTAAATATAGGGGTAACACTACAAATTAAAGAATCACCCCAAAGAAAAACTTGAGAAACGGAGGAGAAAACCCTGAGCCCTTCTGTTTCCCGGAGGCAGCGCTCATTAACAGAGACGTGAAAGAACAACATAATCATCTTTAACATTAGTTAACATTTGTTTGTAACTGGTCACTTCTATTGATCTACCTACCAACCTGTGTTTATACATATACTTGGTCATATTACATATATGACCCTAACACTTGATGTAAAAATAGTCATTTAAAAAATTTAAATATCGGTATCAGTATCAGCGAATTGGTCTGGTGTTTACTTGGTATCAGATCGATACCAAAACTTGCGGTATCGCACACCCCTAACGTTTAGAGAACGTTACTTTTTGTTAAGTAAAAGAAACCTTTAGAAAACTTCAGGCTAACATTCCCTGGAGGTTCTCTGTTTGCTGGGGACGAGGTTCATGGTTTACAGCACGTTAAGTCAGTCTGTCATCTGTTTACGGTGTTGCTTTGGGTGCCAAATCTTGGCTGATTTGAGGGGTAGGGTACACCCGAACAGGTCGCCAGTCTGTCGCAGAACATGTGAATTGATTTATAAAAAGTGCCGTGTTTATAAAGTTTACTCACAAATTTTTCTGCAATCAAAATTTACAAAGACGTGGTTCAAATTTAACGTTTTGGAGGTAAATAATCTAAAAAAAAGTTGATTCTTTTAAATAATTTGCTTGTAAATCAAATAAAAAAGAGTAAAAACTATAAGAAAATCATTTGTTTTTCTGACGGTCGTGCTCGTGCCCCCTCCTCCTAATGCCACCAGAGCAATGCAACATGGAGAAGTTTTGTGTCACTGCATGATGAAGCGTTCTATTTATATTAAAATGAGGCGGCTCCTCGGGGAGATATAGAGGAGGATGGAACAACAAACATGGAGCTTTAGAAAGCAGGAGAAGTGTGAGGAGACCAGTGACAGCCAAATAACAACTCCTCCATACAAAGTGGCCCTGAGGACCTTTAGAAATATTCAATAAATGGTGGCGCCACACACACACACACACACACACACACACACACACACACACACACACACCGTGATGATCTACATCTAGAACCATCGCTCGTTATTACCACCTCTGGTACGTCAGGACTCTGCTCGTTTAAAATACACCAGGTTTTAATTACTCTGGCTGTCCCTGCTTCTGTGCTGCTGTAACATTTGTGAATGAGGGATGTTATGAAACTGGCCACAGTTACTCAGTAGCAGTGATAGATGAACTGATTTGCAGTAAGTAAGTTACTGTTTTTTACAGTCATAAAATTTATCATCATTTGAATCAAAAAGACGAAAACATTGAACGAAATTTATAGTTTGCGGATAAAATAAATACAAACATTAAATTACAGAGTAAAAATAATTCAGTACCAGCTGTAGATGAACTGATTTGTCAACATCACGAATGTCATGTTTAATGCTTGTCAACGCAAATTTCCCAATTTTGCATTGGAGGATTTTTATTAAACTGCTCACATATACTCAGTACTGACTATATATCAACTGATTACATTTTAAAAGTCATACGATCAAAGGTTAAGGTCACAAGATTTAAAAACGCTGTACGTCTGACTGCCTCAACTTAGTTTAGATTTTTAGACACAATCTGTAAACTCTTAAAGATTTATGACTTTTGAAAATTATTAAAAACTGAAAACTGGTCCCAGGAGCGTTGGCCTGGTGGTAGAATGTCCTCCTTTCAACCAGGAGAACATGGTTTGATTCCCACTGGGCACAAGCCGCTCTTGGGCTACCTGATGAAGACAAAAAAACCTGAATTACTCTAATTATTCCTCACCGGGGAAATTTGTGTGCTGCACTCCTTACACCGCAGCAGGCTGCCCTTCGACAGCGCCTATGGTGGGAGAAGCGGGGGTTGGGTGTCTTCTCCAAAGACCCTAGACGTGCTCTCTGTGGGATGCAAACCCGCGAACTTCCGCTCCGCGCGAACGCTCTAACCACTGAGCTGTTGTCTCCTCCCTAAATAAAAACAACCAATAATAATAATGATAGTAATAATAACCAATTAACAACATTTCAAAAAAGGAGGCGTTGGTTCAGTGGTACAATGTTGGCTGTAGTCGGTTCGATTCTCACTGAGCTCACAGTGGCGGGTCCAGAGGCAGGCCCAGAGGTGGATCCAGGGGTGGGCGTGGGGTAACATGCCCCCCTTTTTGGTCCACAAAAAAAAAAGTGTTCTTACTCCTTTAATTATTATAAACTTTGGGCAAAAATATGAACCAAAATGCAGAAAAATGACTCTTAAAATGTTCTGAAGGAGAATGACCTCAATTCACCTATCACTGGTGAACACCATAGGTGCTCGTTTTGTCTATGACCTCCCGCCGCCCTTTAGAAAGTCCTAGATCCGCCCCTGGTTCATGTCTACGTGTTCCTGTAGAAGACACCTAACCCCCTGGTAACTCCCACCATTGGCGCCGTCATGGCTGCCTACTGCGGTGCAATGCAGCGGAAGTAATTTCCACAAGAGAGAAAAAAATAGTACAATTAAATAAATAAAAAGTAAAGTTATAACTTATAATTTTAACTGTAAAAGTTTCTGTCTGGTTTAAAACTCTGAAACGGTCTCAACAACATCTCAAACATGTCCAAATTTTTAGAAATGATTCTATAGTCTGGTTGAAGCGTGTCATCAACGGGTCCTTAGGTTCTTCTTCTTCCATCATCTCCCTTCAGGGGGCACCACAGCAAGTCAGTTTCTTCCATTTAACCCAGGGGTGGGCAAACGTTTGGTTGGCGGGTCACATTGAGTTCCAACATTTGACCAGGGGTCCGGAACAGGATCAGATGGATGGCATGCTTTGGCAACCTCTAAATTAGACCGATAGAATGGCGCTAGATTTTAAACAAGCGCTAAATGTTACATCAAGAGAGTTAAATTTAAAATCTAGCGGCGCTAGGTTTGAAATCTAAACGCTTGATGTAACATTTTGCTTGTTTTAACGTTTGACATGCTTGTTTACGTGCGTGTATTGGCCCCGATGGCTTTCCATATCATACAGTGTGCCATCTAGAGAGGAAACATCAGAATTACAGGTAAAATAAAACACCAATATGGTTTATTTATTTAATTCTTTTAAAGGGTCCATCTCATGTAAAATACCTCTTTTCATATTGTATCCTCTGCACATACACACGTTTACAACATGCATTACACCATAGTTATGAAAATATATTGATTTGGTGGAGCGCAGTCACAGACCCGGAACTATGAAAGGCCGGGTATCGTTCATCCCCCCGCCCGTCCTGAGAAAGTACAAGCTCCGCCCTCTGCTCTCACTGAGCTGCTATTCCTCCGCCCATCTCTGAGCGGGAGAGGGAAGGCAGGCGTAAACCCGTGCGTAGCCACAAAAAGCGTGTTTCAAGCAAGTAAATAAAAAAGAGGCAGAGCAGCGAACCAGCCTGTATATCGGACGTTGAAAGCGAGTTTGTGAGGGCGTAAGGCCGGAGTGGAGGCGGGTGAGGAGGGCGGGCGGGTGGTGAGGAGGGAGGGGGCGTGGCTACGTCAAATGCGTCATACTTTAGACATCTGCTCATTGGTTGTTTTGTCTGAGCGTTCCAGAAATCCACAGAAAAACGGGCTAAATCAATCTAGAAAGACACACACACACACACACACACACACACACACACACACACACACACACATATACAAGGCCCGGACATCACTCTTACAAGGTAGAAAACTCTGGAAAGTCACTTTTGCATGAGATGGGCCCTTTAAGTTTGGCGGGCCGGAATTAAATGTTCAATAGGCCACATGTGGCCTGCGGGCCGTAGTTTGCCCATGAATGATCTAACCCTATCTCCTGCATCCTCTTCAGTCACACCAACTATCTTCATGTCTTCCTTCACTGTATCCATGAACCTCCTCTTTGGTCTTCCTCTAGTCCTCTTTCCTGGTGGTTCCATGCTGTACATCATCATCACTGATTCTAATATGTGTTTGATTCTTAAATTCTTCACCATTTCTGTCTCATTATAATATAATATTTTGTTAAACTAGACGAGAAAGTTGGATTTTACCTTTTTTATCCTTTTGTTTTTGGGTCATTTTTAGCTGATATTTCTGTTACGTTTTACAGCTGGAATCATTTTTATTTCTCGATTGTTTATTTCAGGTCGACCTCAAACATTCCTCAGTAACACAGTATAAAATAAGGCAGAAAATAATCTGCTTTGGTGTCAAAATATTCTCATTTCTTTTAATAATCTTCCGTTTGGCGACCAATTTTAGTCAGGACATATTTTTAAGAGAACCGGCCCTTTAAGACATTTTAAAACCATGTTTTATTTTAAACAGAACTATGTTTAAAGACAGACAGATGGACGGATAGATATTTTGCACCAGTATAAAGTGGTGTGATGAAAAAAAAAAAAGACCATCCCTTCTTACGACGTGCACTAATAACCTTTATTATCGCTCAGCCACGATAATAAAGGCCAGTGGGCAATAACAGCTGGGCTTTTCTGCTTCTCTCTAAGAGCCAGTGAAGGAGAGTGGACTCGGTCCTGCAGTCTCTCTACTTAATTAAGCTCAGGGGTGAAGGCGTTATTTGTGGGAAAGAATCCAATTATTTTCTCCTCTCCACACGTGAAAAAGAGAGGGGTTTGTGTGGCGATGATGAAGATGATGATGATACCACTCAGAGGCAAGATAGCCACTTCAGGACTTAAGAGTTCATTCCGTGCACGCCACCTTTCCCCTTTTCTTCACCAGATTAGTCCATTCCAACGTGTCAGCCCTCGTCCAGAAACACAAGCTGCAGAGGGTTCACGTGTCAGACACAAACATTTGTCGGAGAATCAGAATTAAAATAAATCTGACTTCAACGTTTTTTTATTTTTCTGGTGGGGAATCTTTTGTTTCAAAAGAAAAAAAGCTAATTAGAAACAGAAGAAACTAATTAAGATGAAGTTTAATTAAAAGATCTGAAAACAGGAAGCAGCACGTCCCACGGCGCCCGCTTCTCAGTGCAATTAGTCACGATGTAAAAGAAAGCGGGGTGAACTTTAAAAGGAAATGTGAGCCCTTCTCATCACGCTGCATCTTTTACATCAGAATCAGTAGATTTTATACCCACGAAGTGTCAAGTTCTGGTCTCTCTGTCCATCTGTGCTTCTGTAACACTCTGGAAACACCATATCTCCTGAATGACCGAAGAGTTTTTAATCAAACTGCCAAGACTTAGTCACTCAGTACCAACTATAGATTAACTAATGAGGTTTTCAGAGTATTACGACCAAAGCTCGTCTCTTGTTTTCACCTCACGTACAAACACATAGAAATAATTTGTTGTATTTTTCTCTTTTTTTTTTTAACCGTACCAGGTCGAGAGGAGCCAGATGGGGTGGTTCGGGCATTTGGTGAGGATGCGCCCCGAGCGCCTCGCTGGTGAGGTGTTTTGGGCATGTCCCACCGGGAGGAGACCAAGAGGCATATCCCGGACTCGCTGGAGAGACTATGTCTCACGGCTGGACAGGGAACGACTCGGGATCCTTCCGGTTGAGCTGGAGGATGCAGCCGGGGTGAGAGAAACCTGTACTTCCCGTCTGAGGCTGTTGCCCCCGCGACCCAACCCCGGATGACCGGAAGATGACAGAACAGAACGGAACCATAGTTGTCCCTCAATGGGGAAATGACTTTTGTTGCATCGCACCAGACCAGGCAACCAATGATAGGAGCGACTTTGGGCTTAGGTTTCTTCTCCAGGGACACCTACAACGCTCAGTGGTATTCAAGCTGGCTTCTCCCGGTCCAAGGACGGACACTCTACCACTGGGCCAACACCTCCCTCAGGGTTCCCTAGTCAGTCAGTCACCTTCTTAACCGTCTATCCCTTGCGAGGTTCCGGGGGGTGCCGGAGCCCATACCTAAAAAACTATATATTTTAAATAGTAGTCTTAAAGCTAGAAAATCAGGGGTTCGATTCACGGAGTGGGGGTAAAGCTTGAAACCCTTGCCTTTCTGTGTGTAGTTTGCCTGTTCTTTCCATGTATATGTGGATTTTCTCTGGTTTCCTTCCACTTGTTGGGTTACTCAGCTGCTACAAAACTTCCCCTAGGAATGAGTGTGTGTGTGGATGGTTGTCTATGTGTGGTTCTGCAACAGACTGTACCCCAAATGTCTCCTTTCAATAGACACATTTACACGTCAGAGTTTAAACTCGAGACTATCAGACATGCAGTAGAACACGGGGACGGAGCAGCAGCCTGAGAATTCAACATTAATAAACCAATGGTACGAAAGTGGAGGAAGCCATGACGACCTGCGCAAAGTTAAGAAGACTAAACAAATGTTCAGACACAGAATACTTTCTTAATCTCCTTCTGATAAATTGAGTGTGTCCTGTAGCTCCAAGCACCCCATGAAAGAGCTCCAAAACAGCTTCAGAACACCTGCTAGGTGGTGCTGAGATGGAAGGGTGTAGCTGGAACAGCCGCTTGGTGGAACAGGAACACACGACAGTTAGCTGTCCAGGGTGGGATGTGTGTGACCATAGCAACGATGTTTGAAAGCTCCCGTTCTATGTGCATTTTTAAGTGGTAGCAGCATTGTGGCCATGCCAGCCTGTCAATCCCTGAGCCCGTCTGATCTCAGAAGCTAAGCAGGCTGGGCCTGGGCTGTACTTGGATGGGAGACCGCTGGAACCCCTGGTGCCACAGTGGGACGGCCATTGAGATTAAATTGTCGTTGTGTCCCTGGGCAAGACACTTCACCCCCATTGCCTAGTCTGGATGGTGAGTGTGTGTGTGGTTGGTTGGTGATGGTCAGAAGGGCTGATGGCACAAAATGGCAACCTTCTGTCAGTTTGCAGCTGTGGCTACAACAGTAGCTTACCAGTACCTGGTATGGAGTGAATGAATGATAAATATGTGAAGTGTCTTTGAGGGTCCTGAAAAGCACTGAATAAATACAATGCATTGTTATTATTTCTATTTTAAACTGGATTTAAAGTCATAATTTTTTTTTCATGAAAAAAACAGACAATCTTTAAAAACATATCAAAATTTTGTTAAAAAAAAGTTTTTGTATACGTTTGAAGGTTAAGAAAAAACCTTCAGAGAATCTCAGACTAACGTTTTTGGAGGTTTTTTATGTGACCTTTAAAAAACGTTCTGAAAAATTTCTGGGAATATTTTTATTAAAAAAAAAAAAAAAATTAACTACATCAAAATAAAGTTATTTGAATGTTTTATTTTCAACTTTTAGAGAATGTTTGGAATTTGGGAACTCAACGTTCTGGGAAAGTCAGGTTCCAACATAACCACCAAGTAACATTCAGGGAGCCTTATATCTTGATTTGGTGAAATTAAACCTTTAGAGAACCTCAGGCTGACGTTCCTTGGAGGATCTGTGTTTATTGGGGAACCGTGTGTATAAAAAAAGTGTCATCCATTAGACGTCCAGTCTGTCTCAAAATGTGTTTGGTAATTTTGTGAAACTCTGAAAGCGGAAAATACTTTGAGGAGAAAAAAACTCGGAACATTGGGTTAAAAATAAAACCAAATTCAAGGGTCTTCGTTCTTGTTTCTGTTCGTTACATCAGTTTTTTTTTTTCGTCCCATAACGAACCAGTCCTTCAACATAATTGGAGTTTATGTCTCAACAAACTGGATTTTGTTTGATGTGATTGTTTGTGTGTGTGTGTGTGTGTGTGTGTGTGTGTGTGTGTGTGTGTGTGTGCATTCAAAGACAAACCCATCCGTTACACACTTTCATGTCTCCACCGGGATATCTCAGGCCCCTAATCTGTACCCGAGAGATCTCACCCTGCTGTCTCCTGCTGAACTCTGTGTTTCTGTGGGTCACCTCGCCCGGGCCACAGGGGAGAAGCTGCCTCAGCCAAAACCTTAATCCTGGGGAGTCGATAGATGCTAGCATGGCTGCAGGCTTCACACCGAGCCCCAGGGAGAGACGCTCATTTCAATAAATGTAAAGTGATGCCGTCCACAAGCAAACATGACAGCCACGCACACATCGGTGTTATATCTATCTACACATACCCACACACACACACAGCACGGCTCGTATGTAAGCAGATGTGATGGGGGATTGGTTGTCCTCAGGGCAAAATATGGCAGAGTGATCCAGCCATGTAGTTAAATGACAGGCAAGCGAGTGGAACATTTGCCGGCTTGATGCTGTCGATGCGTCGCTGCTGCCCTGATAAGACCTTATTTACATTTGTCAGGGTGGAATTGATTTCTTTTTTGCCCTTTACAGACTGCTCAAACCGCAGAGTTGATGTGAGCCGTGCAGCACGCCTCCGATGGAGCTCAGCATGTCTGTCACAAAGTCCCACTTAGAAAACTTTAGAAAAGTTTCTCAAATAAACGGAAACTTTAACATGTTTCTCAAAATGACCATCAGATCGATATCTGTATTAAAACTGTCATCAGATCGATTCTTGTTTGTCTGATATCAATTTCCCCCCGGCCATCAGGAGGCGACAAAATAGAAACACACACAACCTTTTTAGGAGAAAATAAGACCGTCTGCATGTTTAAACCAAACGTCAGCGTGAGGTTGGATTTTGGTAACCAGGATTTATGTTCCTACCCTCACCATGGTAACCAGGATCTACGTTCCTACCCTCACCATGGTAACCAGGATCTACGTTCCTACCCTCACCATGGTAACCAGGATTTATGTTCCTACCCTCACCATGGTAACCAGGATCTACATTCCTGCCCTCACCATGGTAACCAGGATCTATGTTCGTACCCTCACCATGGTAACCAGGATCTACATTCCTGCCCTCACCATGGTAACCAGGATCTACATTCCTGCCCTCACCATGGTAACCAGGATCTATGTTCGTACCCTCACCATGGTAACCAGGATCTACATTCCTGCCCTCACCATGGTAACCAGGATCTATGTTCCTACCCTCACCATGGTAACCAGGATCTATGTTCCTACCCTCACCATGGTAACCAGGATCTACGTTCTTACCCTCACCATGGTAACCAGGATCTACGTTCCTGCCCTCACCATGGTAACCAGGATTTATGTTCCTACCCTTACCATGGTAACCAGGATTTACTACCTTCACCATGGTAACCAGGATCTACGTTCCTACCCTCACCATGGTAACCAGGATCTACATTCCAACCCTCACTATGGTCACCAGCTGTGGGTGGTGACAGAAAGATCGAGATCACGAATACAAGCGACCAAAATGAAATTCCTCCGCAGGGTGGGTGGGCTCTCACTCCGGGAGGAGCTCAGAGTAGAGCCGCTCTTCCTCCGGGTTGATAGAAACCAGATGGGGTGGTTCGGGCACGTTCCACTGGGACTGATCGGTCTGATCCTTCTGACTGTTTCTGACTGTTTCAGGCTGATCTGATGCAACGCTGGGGTTTTCTAGCTTCATGGTGGGAAGGTATTTTTTTTGCCTTGACTAATCCTACCTAACAGTCAGTGTTGTCCGGAAAACAGCATTAAAAAAAAACTTTTCCTGAATAAACTTTCTAAACACTGTCTTTAAATTCTTGATCTGGGGAATGAATACCAACATGGTCTGTACAGGATGGTGCATCTACAGAACTACAAACATGGAGGACGGATGTTTGTGTTCATGCCACGGCCTAATCTCTGTTCTCTGATTTGGTGGGCCTTTTTCTAACCGCTGTAACAATAAGATGATCCCTGCAATCCCTGTCCTAATTGCTGTAGTTAAGTGAAAATGCTCTTCCACTGCTTTTCACTGCAGAATTTAAACAGCTCTTTGCTGCACAATCCGACCAGGTTTCAGTGTGATTTTAGGCACATGTAATATTCACCCGTGACGAATGAGGGTTTAAACACACGGTGAAAATGTTTAAGTTACGTTACACTAAAAAAAAAAAATCAAACATTCCAGATGAGGAGGCGAATGTCTGGCATCTGTCTCAATGTGCGGCGGTATGAGCCAACAACCTTCACCTCTGTCTGCGTGGTGGGGACATATGTTGATGTTAGCCCCCTGTGGAGAGAAGGATGGTGCAATATCTGTTTGTGGATCCTTGATGTGTGTGTGTGTAAATCGACTTTGATGTTCCTGCGCCTGTGTGTGTGTGTTTAGAGGAGGACAGAATGAAATGGGTGGCTGAGCGGACACCTCCCACCATTAGAGAGCTAAATGGGTCCCAGTGAGTGTGTGAATGAGGAGGGTTCTCCAGGGAGGTGAAGGTCACTGGCTTTCTGATGGGACTGTATGATTAAGGTCAGACTCTGATACTAATGTGACGGTGTGTGGCATCGAGATGGATGCCGCACTGGTAAGGGTTAAGTTCATGATTGTCTTTTAATCGGCGGAGGTTAAGATCAGACAGATGAAAAGAAAACAGTCGGTAGTAAAAGTCAGAGACGTTTGTTTTTTTATTTATGGAGGTGATGATGTAACAAACATGGACGACGAGTCATTCCAGATTTTTAATGAAGAAACAATGGAGCGGAACGTTAAAAAAACAAAATATTCACCATCTTATTTTGTCTTAAATCTTATCTTTTTTTCAGAAAGCAGATTGAAGTTTTAATAAAACCTAATTAGAAAAAATGATTTCACTATAAATTGATTTGTTTGATTCGAGGATATTATTTTAGCCAAAAAAAAAAACCCATTTAAATGTGTGACTTTAAAGACAGATTTTATTCAAAACAATACGTTCTTCTGCTTGTTTACCAACCATACCAGCCTGTCAGTGCCCGATCCCATCAGATCTCAGAAGCTAAGCAGGCTGGGCCTGGGCAGTACTTGGAAGGGAGACCGCCGGAACCCCAGGGACCACGGTGGAATGGACATTGAGATCAAATTGTCACTGTATCTCTGGGCAAGACACTTCACCCATGTTGCCTTGTCTGGATGGTGCGTGTGTGATTGGTTGGTGATGGTCAGTCTGCTCCAGGGCAGTTCTGGTTACTAAAGTAGCCTACCATCACCTGATAGGGCAGGGGTGTCAAACTCCAGTCCTCGCGGGCTGGTGTCCTGAAGGGTTTCCATGGATCAGGTGTAGATGGAAGAACACATGGAAAACCTTCAGGCCACCGTCCCTCCTGGACCTGAGTTTGACCCCCCTGTAGTATGGAGTTTATGTGAGGCGTCTTTGAGCGTCCTGGAAAGCACTAAAAAAGTAAAACGCATTATTATTATTATTTTAACGACAAAACGAAAGCAAAAAATACGACATGAAATAAGAAAAATAAATAAAGAACAAACAACATAATTTTTTCTTAGCTGCAGGATGTGTGTACGTCTGTATGACCGGAGCCAGAGGTTGAACCACCCATAAATCCCTGGAGGTTCTGATTTAAATGCAACGTGGCGATTTAAAAAGCAAACTGTGTGCAGTTTGGGAAACATTCCGTTACGTTCCATCCTCTTCCGCTCATCCGGGGCCGGGTCGCAGGGGCAACAGCCTCAGATGGGAAGCCCAGGTTTCTCTCACCCCGGCTGCATCCTCCAGCTCACCCAAAAGGATCCCGAGGCGTTCCCCAGCCAGATGTGAGACATAGTCTCTCCAGCAGGTCTGGGGTCTGCCTATTGGTCTCCTCCCGGTGGGACGTGTCCGAAACACCTCACCAGCGAGGCGCTCGGGAACCACCCCATCTGGCTCCTCTCGCCCTGGAGGAGGAGCGGCTCGACACCGACATCCTCCCGGATGGCAGAGCTCCTCACCCGATCTCAGAGTGAGAGCCCAGCCACCCTGCAGGGGAAGCTCATTTCGGCTGCTTGTATCCATAATCTTATTCTTTCAGTCACCACCCACAGCTGGTGACCATGGTGAGGGTAGGAACGTAGATCCTGGTTACCATGGTGAGGGTAGGAACGTAGATCCTGGTTACCATGGTGAGGGTAGGAACGTAGATCCTGGTTACCATGGTGAGGGTAGGAACGTAGAGTCTGGTTACCATGGTGAGGGTAGGAACGTAGATCCTGGTTACCATGGTGAGGATAGGAACGTAGATCCTGGTTACCATGGTGAGGGTAGGAACATAGGTCCTGGTTACCATGGTGAGGGTAGGAACGCAGATCCTGGTTACCATGGTGAAGGTAGGAACGTGGATCCTGGTTACCGTGGTGAGGGTAGGAACGTAGATCCTGGTTACCATGGTGAGGGTAGGAACGTAGATCCTGGTTACTGTGGTGAGGGTAGGAACGTAGATCCTGGTTACCATGGTGAGGGTAGGAACGTAGATCCTGGTTACCGTGGTGAGGGTAGGAACGTAGATCCTGGTTACCATGGTGAGGGTAGGAACGTATATCCTGGTTACCATGGTGAGGGTAGGAACGTATATCCTGGTTACCATGGTGAGGGTAGGAACGTATATCCTGGTTACCATGGTGAGGGTAGGAACGTAGCAAACTACACACAGAAAGGATGGTGTTTCAAGCCTCGTGGACTCGAATCCTGACGTTCTAATAGTTTGTTTTGCAAAAACAACAAATAATAACTGTATTTTTCAATACTAAATATAAATAATTTTTTTACTGAATTTATTCTCCCATGAATCAAACGAAGCGGGTTCTAACTCGGTTACCCGCCATGTACCGGGTGTTGATCTGATCTCTATGAGTTTGTGCATCCATGAAAATATCATTTTTTTTATGACATAAAATTTCAGTGTTTGAAGTTAAATAAAATAAAAATAAGAGTCCTGTTTAATTTAATTTCAAAATAAAAGTCTAACTTTTAAATCCTCGTCGGTTAAACGAGGTTAATAACACCTCATTAAATTTTAATCTAATCTAAACAAAGCAGTCATATTTTTACAGACGGCCACTTCTAATGATGTCATCAATAAAACATCAGGATGAGATGACGGCTGAGATCAATCTGACCCGCCGTGATGCCAGCTGTCAGACGAGCCCAAAAAAGTCTTTATTAACAAGCTCTTCCATCCAGCTTTAAAAAAAATAAATTACAAGTGGCCCTTTGCCTCTCCTTCCAATCAAACTCCAAAAGATTATTCCACATAATTATACTAAAGGGCAATTGGTTGATATGTGGCTGGGTCGGAGGTCGTGGCCTGGTATAAGCAATCTGTAGGCTGCGGTTGGCAGGCGGTAATACGCAGACCCTAACCCTATTCCCCAGGCTGATTGCTACCTGTCACCTCGCTTCAGATCATGTAAATTGTGTCTGCAGAGTGAGGAGGAGGGGCTGAGCGGGTCTGTGTGTGTGTGTCCGGTCCTCTCGGTGGCGTCCGGCTCCTGTACCCCGGTAATGGTTTCTCTGTGCAATCAGAAGGAGACACTTTCTGGCCTCATCTCCTTTAATGGCGTGTTCTCCTCGGGCTAAAATTGAACAGTGCTGACATGTCCTCAGGCTAGCCATGAAAATTCAATAAATCATCCCAGTAAACATCCTGTCCTTTTTCTTTTTTTGGGAGGTGGTGTGTAAACACGAGGAGGTACCACACCGGAGGGACACGCTGAGGAGGGGCTGACGCTCCTGGTTGGAGGGAAAGTTGGATGAATGACACCTGATGTTTGGAAGTTTTGGAAATTGAATTCAGGGGTTTAAAAAAAGGGGGTCTAGTATCCTAGCAACAACAACATCAACAACAACCTTCGATTTGACAAAAAAAAAATCACATTAAATATACATAGAAGTAGAAGATGATGACATCACCGAGGGGTCAAACAGAATGCTGCTATAGTCGGTACTGAGTAGATTTTCCTCAAGGAAGGATACTGGATGGTTTAGGTGATCGTCCTGTAACTAGAGGGTCACCAGTTTGATCCCCCACACAGGGTTCATGCCGAGGTGTCCCTCGGACCCCTGTGTCTCCCGATGGTGGTTTACAACTTCCACCATCAGGTATGAAAGTGTGTGTGTGTGTGTGTGTGTGTGTGTGTGTGTGTGTGTGTGTGTGTGTGTGTGTGTGTGTGTGTGAGCTACAATGGAAAACACAATGGAACCAACGCAGATAGAAAAGAGCTGGAGACGGTTACTTGAAAACCAAAACCGTTCATATATAGTTGGTACTCACTAACTGTGGGCAGTTCTATTAAAATCTTAATGTTTTGGAAGAAAAATAGAATAAAAATTCTCCTAAAAGTTTGTTTAAAGAAAAAAAAGAAAAAGTAAGTCGACGCCGAGTTTACGAAGTTATGGACTTAATTTTTGTGATTGTTTTCATTTAATGACCCGCTTCTCCCTGATGGGGTCACAGAGTTGCCGGTGCCTATCCCAGATAGTTTCAGGTAAGAGGCAGGGTGCACCCGGAACAGGGCACCAGTCTTTTGCATGGCCACACATGCAGACAACCATCCACACACACACACACACACACACACACTCATTCCTAGGGGTAATTTCCTAGCAGCCAATCATCCTAACATGTATGTTTTTGGAGGAAACCAGAGAAAACCCACATATACACAAGGAGAACATGCAAATTACACACGGAAAGAACAGAGTTTCAAGCCTCGTCCCCATTCCGGGACTCGAACCCTGACCTTCTTGCTGTGAGGTCACCATGCGTGTGTCTGTGTTTAGATCTCTCGCACTTAAGACCAAGAGAGCCCCATCGAGCTTCATACCCACCTCAATCTGACTGCTGATTGGCTGAGGGTTGGCTGAGAGTCCTTGTGACGGGTGGGCAGGTACTGAAGAAATGATAAGTAAATGTTTTTATTAATTGATTTTATTGTTTTATTCTATTTTTATTTATTTTATTGTTTTATGATGTGTTTAATGAATGTGGTTTGTATACATTTGTCTGTGTTTTTCCCGGCGCTCTGTCTGCAAATGAAGTTCCTCACGGATAAATAAAGTTATTATTGAATTGAATTGATGCAGGTCATCTTTGGGATTTTGATCTTAGAAACCTAATCAGCCTGGCTATAGATGGAGCTCAGTCAATGTGGGTAGTTTCCATCTAGTTGTTTGGCACATATTGTGCTGACAAAAGTGTTACAGACGCACAGACAGCCCGAGTGTGCAATGCCAAAAATATGAGGAAATAAAACTAGAAAATCTATCTTTAAAACTATTTTAATGTGACCATCTTTTAATCAAACAACTCTTTAACAATAAAATCCTCAGAATCTTACTTGTCTTTGAATAATTTACACTTTATTCAATTCCATTCAGAGCGGCACGGTGGCCCCACAGCAAGAGGGTCAGGGTTCGACCCCCTGGCAGGACGAGGCTTGAAACACTGGTCTTTCTGTGTGTAGTTTGCATGTTCTCCTGTGTGTGTGTGGGTTTTCTCTGGTTTCCTCCAAAAACATACATGTTAGGTTGATTGGCTGCTAGGAAGTCACCCCCAGGGTAGTGTGGGCTGTTGAGTGTGTGCGTGTGGCCCTGCGACAGACTGGCGACCTGTTCAGGGCGTACCCTGCCTCTCATCCCCGGCACCCCGTGACACCATTAGAAAAAATTAGTTCAGAAAACTAAACAAAATAAATCCATTCAAATAAACATTCTGAATCCCCTGCTGGGGTACTCTGTGTGTCTGGTAGCTCCAAGCAGTCCAAGAGAAAGCTCCAAACAGTGCCAGGTTGGGTAGGGTGAAGCGGAGTAGGACAGCCACTTGGCGGAACAGCCTCTTGGTGGGTACACTCGAAAGTTGGCTTTGCACAGCTAAATGTGGGGTTACCATGGGTCAGAAAGCTCTGGTGGATCAAATTAAGATCTTAAACTGAACATTAAAAGCTAGTTAATGTTGATGATTTTATTTTTTCTGAAGAAATCACTGTTTGCAAAATGACACGTTCCGTTCTGTCATCTTCCGCTTGTTCCGAGGCCCGGTCGCGGGGCAACAGCCTCAGACAGGAAGCCCAGGCTTCTCTCACCCGGCTGCATCCTCCAGCTCATCCAGAGGGAACCCAAGTCGTCCCCCTTCCAGCTGTGAGACATAGTCTCTCCAGCAGGTCCGGGGTCTGCCCCTTGGTCTCCTCCCGGTGAAACGTGCCCGAAACACCTCACCAGCGAGGCGCTCGGGCCACCCCATCTGGCTCCTCTCGACCTGGAGGAGGAGCGGCTCGACACCGAGCTCCTCCCGGATGGCAGAGCTCCTCACCCGATCTCTGAGTGAGAGCCCGGCCACCCTGCTGAGAAAGCTCATTACGGCCGCTTGTATCCGTGATCTCATTCGTTTAGTCACCACCCACAGCTGGTTACCATGGTGAGGTTTTTTTGACCATTGGGTTGTTTTATTTTTTTTTTTTAACTTCCAAACAAAATGACGCATGATGTTTGGAAGTTTTAAAAATGACAAATCATTTAGTAAATTATTTATTTTTTTTATAAACTTCATTAAACCCTCACCGAGAAATTTGTGTGCTGCATCACACCGCACTAGGCTGCCGTCTGTGACGGCGTCTTCTCCGAGGACCCCTGACGTGAAATCAAAATTTTAAATCTTTATTTTCTAACACCAACAAAACTTCTATTTTTAAAGAGAAAATTATTTTCTTTCTTTAATCATTTAAACTTTATCTTGTTTTCTTTCATTTTTTATTTCATTAAATCAATCCTTGTTTTTTTTTTTTTCACTTTCAGCCTCTAAACTTCACATAAAGGTCATTTATTTATTTTCTGTCAGGAAACCAGACCCTTTAAATTTGTCACAAATAATAAAACCAACATATAGATGTTGTTAAATTCATATTGATTTTTTTTTCTGGTCTCAAACACACATGTTTTATTTTCTCCAGAAAAAAAAAAAACTTAAAGAGAATGTGTTTGAGATGAAGCGAGGTGGTGGCACGTCCATCCCGATGGAGCAGAGATGAATCCAGGGGCCCCGCGCCCCTCTCTGTCAGTTTATATGACATTATTATTCTCCAGGTAATAAATTTGGGCATGTTAAGATCTTTGACAACAGCGACATAAAATTGAATCAATCGGCTCGCCTCGTCGGCTCGCCTCGCCGCGGCTTCGGCCTGCTGATGGTTCCTAAATCAAAGCCTTTGGGATTCTGCATAATTGCAGCCCGGTCCAGATGCGGGTCGCGTGGCGGCCGCTTTATGGAGTTAATGTGCAGGGCCAAATAAAAGAGTGCTTCATAAAACATTACAGCTGTGACATGTTGCTAAACAGGCGGGGAGGGCGGAGGGGGGATTTATGGCTGCGGGTTGTTGGTAAAAAAAAAAAAAACTCTGGAAGAAAACGACGCTAAAAATTTTACATGTAAATATTTATTATTGTAAAACTTTATATTTGAGATGTTTGACACGAGTACGGAGGTGCAAAGGTGCACAGTGGGCTCACAGCAAGAAGGATAGGGTTCCAATCCTGGAATGGGTGTGAGACTTGAAATACTGGCGAAGGTGTGGATCTGGAGGAGGTGCGGAGAAGCAGACGGTCTAGAGGAGGCGCTCCCTCTGTTTTTGCGGTTTCCATGGAAACGTCTGGTCGCTCGCTTGAGGAACTGGAGGCGCTCACTTGGACCCAGTGAAATACATAGAGACCAGTTTGGTGTTCTTCACTGCAGCCTGGCTTTGTGAACCATTCTGGACTCCAGGTTTTGGGTTGCCAGGTTGGACACAGTGCGACCGGACTGGGACGCCGGTGGATAGGGGTAAGGGGGCATCGAGGTGTTTACACTGCAGCACTCAAATTTCCCTTTGGCGGTATATTCAATTCAATTCAATATGAATATCTACCCACAGTTAGTCAGTACCAGCTATGAATGTACTGATTAGATTTACAGGATAATGCAACCAAAGATCAAGCTCACAAATCCATTATTCTCATTTTTAGATATATATTTTTTATGCATCTAAAGCAGTCCGAGTCATACAGACAATCCATGCACCCAGTTTTATGTTAACATGGACATAACGAGCTTAGAGGACGCATCTGCTGTGTTTTTTTTTTGTTTTTTTTTTATTTTGAATATTTCTGTGTTTGTTGTGTCTTCCCTTCATCTGTATGCAGCTGGGCGGTTTCCTGATGGCTGTGATTGATCATTATCTGATGGCCTCTTAATTAGAATGCTAATGAGAAGGAGGTTTTCTCCCTGTTTCCGTGCCTTGTCTCCAGAATGAGGGGTAATGGAAATGACATGGGCGATGTGGGATGGATGATCCCTCAGTTAATAATTCCAATCTGTTAATCAATGAGCTGTCGATGGGCTGATGGGTGTCCGGAGTGGAGGTGGGGGGCGGGTACGCCTGCACCCATAACGGTTTCCAAATTAGAGATGAGTACTTTTATTTGAATACTCATCATATAGCGAGTACTTCTTCTTCATTCGGCATTTTCCTCCAGGGGGCGCCACAGCAAGTCAGTTTCTTCCATCTAACCCTATCTCCTGCATCCTCTTCAGTCACACCAACTATCTTCATGTCTTCCTTCACTGTATCCATGAACCTCCTCTTTGGTCTTCCTCTAGTCCTCTTTCCTGGTGGTTCCAAACCCAGCATCCTTCTTCTGATGTACTCTCTCTCCTCTGCACATGTCCAAACCATCTCAGTCTGACCTCTCTGACTTTAAAACCTCTAACATGTGCTGTTCCTCTGATCCTGTCCATCCTATTCACTCCCAGAGAGATCCTCAGCATCTTCATCTCTGCTACAAACATGTCTCTTTCCTGTCTTTTCTTCAGTGACACTGTCTCTAGACCAATCGGCATGGCCGCTCTCACCACACTGTCTCTAGACCAATCAGGATGGCCGCTCTCACCACACTGTCTCTAGACCAATCAGCATGGCCGCTTTCACCCCACTGCCTCTAGACCAATCAGCATGGCCGCTCTCACCACACTGTCTCTAGACCAATCAGCATGGCTGCTCTCATCACACTGTCTGTAGACCAATCAGCATGGCCGCTCTCACCACACTGTCTTAGACCAATCAGCATGGCCGCTCTCACCACAGTTTTCTACACTTTTCCTTTCATTTTATCTGAAACTCTTCTATCACACATCACACCTGATAGTTTTCTTCACCCGTTCCAGCCTGCCTGCACATGCTTCTTCACCTCTTCTCCACACTCTCGATTGCTCTGGACTGTTGTCCATAAGTACTTAATTGTAACCTGCAGTTACAGTTATAAATAATTAGCTGGATTTATTAATGGTATCGGCCCCGTGGTGATTAGTATCGTACCTTAGTATTGACCTGATACCGGTACGAGGATCTGTGTATGTCTGTCTTTTTTAGGATGAGCCAGATGATTCATCCGTTCCTGTTTTTATTAATACATTTAGATCAAAAGGATTGTTTTTAGTTATAACGTGTTCTTATTTACAGTGAAGATGATTAACTCTGTTTATTCCTCCACAGCTCCGTTCACAAGGTTAGATGAACAGAGAAATAAATCCCCCTTTCCAGGCTGCTGAGAGTGGGTTTGTTTGAGATCAGCGTGTGGAACCAAAACGTATTAACAGCATAATAACAAAAGATTATGTTCGTCTGGGGCGAGGCCTCCGTTTTCCCGCCAGCCGCTCGCTGGGAAGTCTTCATTCTGCCACGCTGCACCCTTAAAAAGGTTATTATGTTCCCTCTCCGTAGCAGCACCGGTACCGGGTCGCTTCCACCACATTAGAGCCAATAAATGTGCGTTGGCACTTCCTCAATTTAAAGTAAAGCCCCTTCCCTTCTTCCTCTCTTCTTCATTCCTAATAGGGTATTCCAGCAACGCATCTAATAAGTTGTGGGATCTCTGCTGCTGCTGTAAAGAGGAAATAGATTCTTTCTATCGGCTGTAAAACCAAACCATTATAAAAAAATGAAGATACATTAGTAAAAACTTCACGAGACGATCTTAAATTTGTTTATAAAAAGGACGTCCATGCCAACATTTGGCTGTGCAGGGTACAGCCTGCTGAATCTAAACACATTCTAAGCCGGGTCCTTCTGCGATGCCCATCATGGGAGCTAATATCAACCTGAGGGATCATCCAAAGCCTGCAGGGTCTGCGGGGGATGAGATGTGTGTGTGTGTGTGTGTGTGTGTGTGTGTGTGTGTGTGTGTGTGTGTGTGTGTGTGTGTGTGTGTGTGTGTGTGTGTGTGTGTGTGTGTGTGTGTGTGTATACACATGTGAAAGTTGCAGAGATCTGATGATATGGTCATCTGTGTGGGTTTGGGTTATTTTGGCAGGAGTTAAAGCCGTGATTAATCACACACACACACACACACACACACACACACACACACACACACACACACACACACATGCTAACACAGTAAAAGTCGGTGGTAATGAAGAACATCCTCCGGCAGCAGGACGAGCCCCTATAATGACTGATTGATGATTGATTGGTCTGCAGAGCTTTGCTTCTGATCCAAACAGAGAGAATTGGACAAAAACACACACATAGATATAAAAAAAATCTAAAAAAGTCAAACTTTGATAAGTTAAAAAAAAAAAAGTTTTTTTTTAGACTCATCAAATGATTCATGTTAAAAAATTTTAATCAAGAGAAAATTTTATTAATTAAAACAGCTTAAAAAAAACACAGAAAAATGACTGAATCTATTTAAAAAACACATCAAAAGCACATTGTTTGAGTAAAAATTCAATACGAGAAGATAAAATTAGGTTAAAATGGACTTATTTAAAGGGTTTTATTGCAGCATGGTTGTTTTACCAGGGTAGGAACGTAGATCCTGGTTACCATGGTGAGGGTAGGAACGTAGATCCTGGTTACCATGGTGAGGGTAGGAACGTAGATCCTGGTTACCATGGTGAGGGTAGGAACGTAGATCCTGGTTACCATGGTGAGGGTAGGAACGTAGATCCTGGTTACCATGGTGAGGGTAGGAACGTAGATCCTGGTTACCATGGTGAGGGTAGGAACGTAGATCCTGGTTACCATGGTGAGGATAGGAACGTAGATCCTGGTTACCATGGTGAGGGTAGGAACGTAGATCCTGGTTACCATGGTGAGGGTAGGAACGTAGATCCTGGTTACCATGGTGAGGGTAGGAACATGGATCCTGGTTACCATGGTGAGGGTAGGAACGTAGATCGACTTGTAAATCCAGAGCTTTGCTTTTCGGCTCAGCTCTTTCTTTACCACAACGGACCGGTGCAGCTTCCTAGTTATAGTTGACGCTGCTTCCCGTTATTTAGAAAGTTTCACTTGAGTAGATCTTCGTTAAGATATAACAGAAACATCTTCAGAACTGAGGATGTGATTCGAAGCTGGCAGGAAGACACTCAGATGTTAGTTTCAGGTTTTTCGGGCACGTCCCACCGGGAGAAGACCAAGAGGCAGACCCCAGACCTGCTGGAGAGACAATGTCTCATAGCTGGACAGGGAATGACTCTGGATCCGCCTTGGTGAGCTGGAGGATGCAGCCGGGGTGAGAGAATTCTGGGCTTCCCATCTGAGGCTGTTGCCCCCGTGGCCCGGCCCCGGATAAACAGAAGAAGACTGAACAGAACCTTAATTTGTATTCCAGATTATTTCTAGATGATAATTCTTTGATCAGGAAGTGACGCGTTTTTACAGCAGCTTGAAAATCAAATAAAAATGACTAAATTATTATTTTTTTAAACCACACTTAATTCAAATGTAAATAAAATTAAGAGTCACGTGTTTAAAACCTGTTTATTCTGTGATTAATCAAATTTAAAGGGTCCGAAAACGGCTCATTTCTGCTTGTAATTTACGTAAACGATGTTTTAAACATGTGCTGACTCTGTATGAGTCTATTAGCTGAACGGTGCACCCCGCCTCCCTCTAATTGCCCCCCTACCTCCTGTAAGAGTGACGTGACACTTCCTTCCTGCCACCGTCCATCACTCACTTCCTTAAACAGGCATTGATCTGAAGAGTCGCCACATTAAACATTAACCCTCAGCTTGTCACGAACACTGAGACCAATTAATAGAGCAGTAATGGTGGTGGGACGGGGCGAGAGGGAGGGGGCGACAGAGTGAGAGCACCTGTTTAGTGTGGAGGGAAATGACCCCCTGCTGGGAGACGCTGATTGAAATTTACAAGGCTGACAGTCGTGTTAAAGCGGGACAGACTGAAGGCCGGCGGACATGTTTCACATTATTTAGAACATACATAACCATACAGACACACACACACACACGCGCGGAATCAAATGGATGGTGTTCATCTTCCTCTAACACACACACAGCCTGTATGTGGCCATCATTTCTCCTCCCAAAGAGGCTTGACGTATCCAAATTGACGTGTTTGTTAAGAAACATAAAACAGTGGAGCCACATTAAGACACCAAATCTGGAGAGGTGGAGGTTTGCACTAGAAAGAATCAAAAGTCCAGAGCAATGGAGAGTGTGGAAAATAGGTGAAGAAGCGTGTGCAGGCAGGCTGGACCGGATGGAGAAAAGTATCAGGTGTGATGTGTGATAGAAGAGTTTCAGATAAAATGAAAGGAAAAGTGTAGAAAACCCTGGTGAGAGCGGCCATGCTGATTGGTCTAGAGACAGTGTGGTGAGAGCAGCCATGCTGATTGGTCCAGAGACAGTGTGGTGAGACCGGCCATGCTGATTGGTCTAGAGACAGTGTGGTGAGAGCGGCCGTGCTGATTGGTCTAGAGACAGTGTGGTGAGAGCGGCCGTGCTGATTGGTCTAGAGACAGTGTGGTGAGAGCGGCCGTGCTGATTGGTCTAGAGACAGTGTGGTGAGAGCGGCCATGCTGATTGGTCCAGAGATAGTGTGGTGAGAGCGGCCATGCTGATTGGTCTAGAGACAGTGTGGTGAGAGCGGCCGTGCTGATTGGTCTAGAGACAGTGTGGTGAGAGCGGCCATGCTGATTGGTCTAGAGACAGTGTGGTGAGAGCGGCCATGCTGATTGGTCTGGAGACAGTGTGGTGAGAGCGGCCATGCTGATTGGTCTAGAGACAGTGTGGTGAGAGCGGCCATGCTGATTGGTCTAGAGACAGTGTGGTGAGAGCGGCCATGCTGATTGGTCTAGAGACAGTGTGGTGAGAGCGGCCATGCTGATTGGTCTAGAGACAGTGTCACTGAGGAAAAGACTTCCTAGGCAGCAGAGATGTCTGTAGCAGATAGGGTTAGATGGAAGAAACTGACTTGATGTGGCGCCTCCTGAAGGGAAACCGAAAGACGAAGTAAGACACCAAATGGGAAAAAACAACGACTTTTAAACGTCCTTTTGTGTGTGTGTGTGTGAGGTGTGTGTGTGTGTGTGTGTGTCACTTTCATTCTCTCCTCCTAACCAGGCCTGACATATCTAAAGTGGTGTGTTTGTTCTTCGTCCGTTTGTATTTAACACAGACTACACTGGAACCAGATGTCCTTTCGCCAGCGGCACAACTTTCAAGTTGACAAGGTTCCCCTGGAGGATGTGGGGTGGGATGGGGGGCAGTTTGTGACTAATAGCCAGTTTGAAATGACAGGGCCCCACTGTCTGGGGAAATTGAAGCGCTCTCCGTGTCGATACCTTTTGTGTCTCACTCAGTTGTAGGTTATTGTTGTCCCGGCCTTGGGGACCGAGGAGGGGGCCAGTTTACATTGCAGACACTACGTGGTCAGCACCAACTTTTTTATTGTGCCTATTGATCGATCCTGGCTGCCCCGCTGTGGCTAATTTGCTTGTTAACATAAATTTGTCAGCGAGTGGAGCAGGGACAGCAGGAGGGTGTGAAGGGGGGATGATGGAAATGGGGCAGTGGATAAGAGGGGGGGGTATTCTGCAGCACTAAAGCTGCTTGGTCTGATCCTGTCCTTTTTCTCTACACACTGCGGGTTTAGTTAGATGGATGGTCAAACATCCAAACCAGAGTGAGCCTGTCGGGTAATCGATTCTCTCTCTTTCTGTCGCAAAGCAAGTTAAAAACAATCAGTTTAAGAAAAGTTATTCAAAAAATATAAAATACAAGTTTTATTTGTATTTTTATTTTTAAAAAAGAGAGAGCTGAGCCGAAAAACAAAGCTCTCATTTTACAAGTCGATCTACGTTCCTATCCTCACCATGGTAACCAGGATCTACGTTCCTACCCTCACCATGGTAACCAGGATCTACGTTCCTACCCTCACCATGGAAACCAGGATCTACGTTCCTACCCTCACCATGGTAACCAGGATCTACGTTCCTACCCTCACCATGGAAACCAGGATCTACGTTCCTACCCTCACCATGGTAACCAGGATCTACGTTCCTACCCTCACCATGGTAACCAGGATCTATGTTCCTACCCTCACCATGGTAACCAGGATCTACGTTCCTACCCTCACCATGGTAACCAGGATCTACGGTCCTACCCTCACCATGGTAACCAGGATCTACGGTCCTACCCTCACCATGGTAACCAGGATCTACGTTCCTACCCTCACCATGGTAACCAGGATCTACGTTCCTATCCTCACCATGGTAACCAGGATCTAAGTTCCTACCCTCACCATGGTAACCAGGATCTAAGTTCCTACCCTCATCATGGTAACCAGGATCTAAGTTCCTACCCTCACCATGGTAACCAGGATCTACGTTCCTACCCTCACCATGGTAACCAGGATCTCTGTTCCTACCCTCACCTATGGTCACCAGCTGAGGGTGGTGACCGAAAGATGGTCATCGTGAATACAAGCGGCCGAAATATGCTTCATCCGCAGGGTGGCTGGGCTCTCACTCAGACATCAGGTGAGGAGCTCTGCCATCCGGGAGGAGCTCGGTGTCGAGCCGCTCCTCCTCTAAGTCGAGAGGAGACAGATGGGGTGGTTCGGGCATCTTGCCAGGATGCCCTCCGAGTGTCTCGCTGGTGAGGTATTTCAGGCACGTCTCACCAGGAGGAGACCAAGAGCCAGACCCCGGACCCGCTGAAGAGACTTTGTCTCACAGCTGGACAGGGAATGAACTGGGATCCTTCCGGATGAACTCGAGGATGCAGCTGGGGTGAGAGAAGCCTGGGTTTCCCGTCTGAGGCTGTTGCCCCCGCGACCCAGCCCCAGATGAGCGGAAGACGATGAAACGGAACGGAATGAAATACAACTTTTTTTATTTATAGCAGCAGAAAATAAGAATAGAAGTCGATGTCAAGGCGTCAAACAAAATGTCTCCACTTCTCCGTTAATAAAAACTAATGACTAGTGAGTAAGGGATCAAAAAAAAGACTGCCTTTACAGAGACGCCTAGTTTTGGCTTCACAAAGAGGGAGATTTTGAGGCGGGGCCAAAAGGAAGAGGGGCTATGATCTGACATGATGTCACATCCGCCATGACAGTTGGCGTAAAACAAGTAGTTTAAAACATGAGAAAGCACTTGTAAATTGTGCGTCTGCCGTGTGTTACCACCTTGCGTTATGTATCAGTATGAAGAGGAATCACCACCAGGAATACACTCCTGTACTGCTTGGTCACACTTTGTTTTGCGGCTCGCGCACAAAAGCTGTCACATAACTAAAGTTCCCGGATGTCCGACTTCTTCCATACGTTCACCAAAAACAATACACAGCTGCAGCAGGAGATGCCATGTGCTTAACCTCACTATACCTAATCATGTTCATGGAATGCACTAGAGTGTTCAACATGTGGGAGTTTTATTAGCCTTGGCAGGTGAGCGTGAGATAGGTCCTAATTGCAGGTGTCTCCCGCCCAAAGTGGTAGACTTGGCATGTCTGTCTTTAAATAGGCAGCAGGTCAATCACCATCAGGTGTCCCAAATCAGGGAGATGAGGGAAGGTCACGGGCTTCCTCTGGTGGTAGGCGAGAGAACTATGACAGATTTAGAAGATTTATAGTTCCCAAAATTTTTACAGAAGCACAAACAACCCGACTGCTGAATGCCTCCTCCACATACTGTATGTGTAGTTCTGTCTCTCTCAGTTGTAGTTTATTGGTTGTCCCGGCGTCGTGAAGTTTGTGTCGCCACCAAGCTCCAGTTCAAGTAAGAGAGAGGCAGACACAGTTCCAACATTTAAGGGTTAAAACATTCCTGTTTGAACAAGCTTATCACCAGTCCAGATAGAAACAGGGACATGTAGCTGCTGCTCGATACCAGAAGCTGGTAAAGTTTGGTACATTGGGGTTCTGTCCTCTACTATTCTCTACCAGACTGTCTTGGTGCTTGATGCATCCACATCACCCTTGGCTGATCCCTGTCTTTTTTTCCGTTCCGTCGTCTTCTGCACATCCGGGACCGGGTCGCAGGGGCAACAGCCTTAGACGAGAAGCCCAGGCTTCTCTCACCCCGGCTGCATCCTCCAGCTCACCCAGAAGGATCCCAAGTTCTTCCCCGGCCAGCTGTGAAACATCGTCTTTCCAGTGGGTCCGGGGGTCTGCCTCTTGGTCTCCTCCCGGTAGTACGTGCCCGAAACACCTCACCAGCGAGGCACTTGGGGTCATCCTGACCAGATGACCGTGATTTCATTTTTTCTCCTTCTCAGTTGGGTTTATTGACACCTTCTTTAACAACCCTCCGTCTAACCAGCAGTGTGTGTTAGTGACCTTGGGTTTGCATTAGTGACCGATGGGGTTCGGTGCCTCCAACAAGGTTAAGAACCACTGCTCTAAGGAGTAACATCTCGTTACATAACGGCTTTCCTCAATAACTAGTTTTCACGACACTCCAAACCAGACATAACAACCTCGTTATCAAACCCAATGAAATCAACACCAGCGACTGATTACTTATACCTATAAGTCTGTGTAAGCCATTAACTTTAGAAAATATTATTTTAAATGGCAACACATGGCGACGAGCGAGGCCCACACACTTTCTGCACACACCCTCACTTTCATGTGTGAGTCAGTGCGTGCACGCAGGAATGCCGCGGCTTCCTAACTAACAACAGACTGGAAATATCTGCAGAGGAAAAAAAGAAAGGCATGAATTTTATATTAAATTCCTTCGGCTAATCCAGCTCGCTGTTCAGTCCAGACCGAGTTTAGGCAAAATATTAATAATGCATCAAAAGAAGCTTATTTTCTTCCTGCTGGAAAGGGTTACGGGGGACTAGTAGTTTCTCAAGTTATGCATCGTGGTTATTTGTAAGCACCCAATAACGAAGCAGGTGACAGTTCATTTTATGAGATCTTAAGCTGGCCAAATCCTGAGAACGCCCCTGGTTGGATTTCCTAATGCAGAAAAGAGATGTTATGAAAAGTAGATAATGAACATTTTGTTCTGTTTATGTGTGTATGTGTGTGTGTGTGTGTGTGTGTGTGTGTGTGTGTGTGTGTGTGTGTGTGTGTGTGTGTGTGTGTGTGTGTGTGTGTATGTGTGTGTGTGTGTCCTTAACATGCCTTATGAAAAACTTATTTAACCTTTTTGAATACATTTTACTCCAAAAGAAAATATTATTTTCTCATGTTTAATTTTTGTTTGTTTTTGATGATTCACTTTTATTTAATGTCTCAGTTTTTGTCGTAAAAATTTAAGAAATATGGTGAAAAATAATTTTACAAAAGTAAAAAAAAATAAAAGCCGAAAAGCAAAGCTTTCGATTTACAAGTCGTTCTACGTTCCTACCCTCACCATGGTAACCAGGATATACGTTCCTACCCTCACCATGGTAACCAGGATTTACGTTCCTACCCTCACCATGGTAACCAGGATCTATGTTCCTACCCTCACCATGGTAACCAGGATCTACGTTCCTACCCTCACCATGGTAACCAGGATTTACGTTCCTTCTCTCACCATGGTAACCAGGATCTACGTTCCTACCCTCACCATGGTAACCAGGATCTACGTTCCTACCCTCACCATGGTAACCAGGATCTACGTTCCTACCCTCACCACGGTAACCAGGATTTACGTTCCTTCTCTCACCATGGTAACCAGGATCTACGTTCCTACCCTCACCATGGTAACCAGGATCTACGTTCCTACCCTCACCATGGTAACCAGGATCTACGTTCCTACCCCTCACCATGGTAACCAGGATCTACATTCCTACTCTCACCATTGTAACCAGGATCTACGTTCCTACCCTCACCATGGTAACCAGGATCTATGTTCCTACCCTCACCATGGTAACCAGGATCTACGTTCCTACCCTCCCCGTGGTAACCAGGATCTATGTTCCTACCCTCACCATGGTAACCAGGATCTACGTTCCTACCATCACCATGGTAACCAGGATCTGCGTTCCTACCATCACCATGGTAACCAGAATCTACATTCCTACCCTCACCATGATTGGTGGTTGGTGACCAAAATCACAAGATCACAAATACAGTACCATTGAGACCCCTGAAGGGAAATGCCATAAGTTACCATGCTCACAAGATTGTTCCGGAAGCACAGACGGCCGTAATGGTAGTTAAATAAACTGCTAACAACTATAAATGAGCCTATTGGAGACTCAAGTTTATGCAACAAAAATTCAGTTTAAAAAGGTTGATGTCAAAAATAAAGAAACAAAAAAACAACTCAATATCACCGAAGCCATTGATGGGATTTTAATTAAACTGCCCACAGTTACTCAGTAACAACTACAGATGAACTGATTACATAGGATAGCACAGAGGGCTGGCTGGTGTGTTTGTCCTGTTTGTCCTGTAACCGGAGGGTTGTGGGTTCGATCAACCTCCCAGACTTAATGCCGAGGTGTCCCTGATCAAGACACTGAACCCCTTCCTCTCCAAAGTTTCCAGCAAACAGTGAAATATTCTGATTTTTTTTTTTTTTTCGTGACATGTTTGTTTTTCACGCTCATTTCGTTTGTGACCGCTCAGACGTCTGGAGGTAGATTTCAGGATGTCCTGTAGTACAGGCGACATGTGATGGAAGAGGTCCAACATGACGCACCGTCTGCACCTCCAGCATGACAAATGCGCACAGACTCATCCCACGTAGCCGTCTCTGGGTGGTGTAGGGTTTCTCAGCATGCCGCGGTCTGTGATGAGGCGGGGCAGCAGACATGGTGGTGAAAGCAGAGGGTGACATCAGCAGCAACTGGCTAGGACTTCAGACGAGAATCAATTATATTTAAATCATGTCAATATTAAAATGTAATAAATAGAGTTTTCATCTCTCGGCCCGGTTCTATTCAATCTGGAACCGTTTGGCTCCGGGTGCGTACAGTAGACTAGGGCTGAAACAGTTAATCGATTTAATCGATTATAATCAATTATCAAAATAGTTGTCGATTAATTTGGTCATCGATTAATCGTCTAAAACGTTTTTGCTGTCAACTGCACTTAAATTGGTCTCCATGTGGGGCAGTAGAGAGCAAATTGACGACGCGCGCTACCAAAATGGGAGGAGAAGAAGATAGCAGCCAATCATTGGCTTTCATTTCACCCCGCCTCACGTGATCAGGCAGATTAAACAAGATGGCGGAAAGAAAAACTCACACAAAATCATCTAAGTTTGGATCATTTACCGCTAAATTTGAAAAAGAATCGCGTTAATATGCAAAGTTTACGAAACGGACACGTTTTGGCACGGAAGCATAACGACGCTGTACAAACATCTTAAAAAAAAAAACATGTCGGACTCGAAGCGGGGGACCGCAAACCGGAGCGATACACAATGTTATTTTAATAAAAACAATTTTACAGGTCGCAAAATACACTTTATTGTCTTCAAAATGTTAATTTTGGAAATGAACATGTCTGATATGAGGCCGCTGTCAGTAGGAAGACGAGGGGTTTTTAAAAAAAAGATCGCTAAATTCAAACCAAGATACAAGACCCCCTCCTCTACACCGCAAAGCACATTTTTTCCCACAAAAAAAGAGTTACCACTAACTAAAAGGCACCCCTTTACCGATTAGTAGATCTGTGTTTGTAATATTATAAGTGGTAAAGATGGTCATTTTATTTATTAAAGTTACTATTTTTACAGTAGAGATGGTGGGGTTTTTTTGTTTGTTTGTTTTTTGCACTAATATTTCACAACTTGAATGTTTTTGTATATTTTTTCTCATGTTAATCTGGGGGCTTTTTTTGTACGATACTTCTGAACAAGGTTAAATTTGCGAATCCAGAAGTGTTAAAGGTTTCTTATTTTCAAATGTGATCCAACAGTTTACATTTGATGTTTTATTAGCCAGTACTACTAAAGCACATTTTATGGCTGCCTATGATTTATTTTTACTGTATACAGTAAGTAGGTTTGTCATTTTCTAGAAATGATAATATTCTATCTCTTTATTTGACAGAAAGAGTAACATTTGCTCTTACTGGAATAAACCCAAAGTGTTGTTTAAGTGGTTATGAGCTGTGTTTTACACAATTACATTCTATAATATGCCAAAAAAGTAATATTTATTAAATTGCCATGTTTATCCGATTAATCGATTAATCGACCCAATAATCGACAGATTAATCGATTACCAAAATAATTGTTAGTTGCAGCCCTACAGTAGACCCTTCAAATCAACCTGTCAATGTTTGCTTTCAGTCAGGTTATTAGTGCCAGGCATGATGAGGGTGAAGGCAGGGAAGTAGGACCCGGATGGACGGTTAGTTTTAACCAGTTTAATGCAGGTAGGAGGAGTGCAGGACAGCAGGATGAAGGGCCAGACGTGGAGGCCAGGGACACCATCATGGCTGCACCAGGATGATCTGACCCAGGGTTTAAGAAACTGAGTTAGGACAGAGGACCAGATTTGGAGGGATGTAATCTTCCAGATGAGAGGATAATATTTATTAGAGGTGTAACGGTACGTCTATCTGTACCGAAGAGACGTTAGGGTGGGAACAGTCCTCCACTTCATCCATCACAGGTGAGAGTAACACCTCACGTGAGCATTTCATCTATTTTTTTATCTTCTGAACTGCTCATCCCTGACTGGGTCATGGCTGATTTAAGGCAAGAGGCAGGATACACCCTGAACAGGTCGCCAGTCTGTTGCGGGGCCACACACTCACTACTTCTAAGGAGCAATTTTCTAGCACCCAATCAACCTACCATGCATGTTTTTGAGGGTGGGAGGAAACCGGAGTACTTGGAAAAAACCCACGCAGATACGGGGAGAACAAACAAACTCCACACAGAAAGACCAGTGTTTCAAGCTTTTTCACCACAAAGGACTCGAACCCACAACCTTGCTGTGAGGCCACTGTGCTACCCATTGCGCCACCGTGCTGCCAAATTGAGTACGTATGTAAAAAATAAAAATTATTAGCTGCCAAATTTATACGATTTATATAATAAATCAGAATGAGAGCAGGGATGACCAAGTCCGGGATGTAATGATTGTAAACCAATGCCAGCAGGGTTTAACTTCTTAGAATTACATTTTTTAAAAACAAACTTTTCTTAAAACAACAACCAAAAAACAAACAAAAACATTAAGCTAGTGTTTTTTTCTTGCATTTGTGAGATAAAAAAAAAAATACATTTTTTTTTGTAAAATAAAACTTCACAAAAACAATGAGGTCCACGTTCTAGAGCCTGAATAACAGCAGTGGTGGTGATGAGGTGGTGTTTAGACAGTTTGAAATTTCACCTGTTCCACAACAAGACACAAACCCTAAAGCAGGGGTTGGGAACCTTTTTGACTAAGAGAGCCATGAAAGCAAAATATTTGGAAATTTATTTCAGTGAGAGCCATATAATATATTTTAAAAGTGAATTCAACTAAATGTCAGTATAATAAGCCTCTGAATTTATTCTTTTAAATAATGTTGTTATAATACTCACCATTAATGCGATTAATGAATAATAATTAATGAATTATTAAAAATGATAATAATAATAATAATGAATGATAATTAATAAATTATCGTACACCCATTAAAACCACGCCCATTAACAAAATAACACCCTTTACATGCACTCGTAAGGCAGTGGGAGTGAAGGAAACACACAGGAGGCAAAAAATAACCAGAGAAATAAGAGTTTAAAAAACCCAGAAAGAAACCTGTAGGGGCGGGACTTAAGAGACAGTATATATAAATTTATATATATACATATCTACATATATATGTGTACATATACGGTTTTGTTTAATGTTAACCCAAACATCTTCATGATACAAAATCTAAGCGATATGTAGTTTTAATCTCCTCAGTCAGTCTTTATAAACTAATCAATAACATTTTGGATGCTTTTAAGCACAAATACTTCATCCACTACTATTTATGGATTAATCAGTTCAATTAGCTTTGTTTCTAAAGATAAAATAGTGCATCACAGATCAAAATTATTTTTTTTATAAAAATACTATCTACAACATTTTCATCAAAGACTTAAACAATGACTGCAGACTGAAAATAATAAAAATATTTTTTTTTCTTTGTTGTTGTTTTTTTAAAACTGATAATTCAATCAAAAGTTCAGTGTTTCAACATCAGAAGAACGCTTTGATTTCTGAGCCCGCAACAAGTCTCAAACATGCAGATTAACGTTCCTGGTCTTTCTAACTTTGTGGGCGGGGCTACTCATCCCAATGTAAGCAATCGCTAGCCAGAATGATTGACTGGACCTTTCAGCCAATCATTCATCTGTTCCTTTGATGCATTCAGGGTTCATTAAAAAAATAACTCCGACAAACAGGCGCGTTAGATGAAAACAACTAACCCAATTACACAGACAAGAAACGTTCAAATTATCGTATTTTGAGCATTTTTTACAATTATTGATCGAACAGGACATGAGCAGTGAAAAATTGATGGATGGATTGAAACAAGTGAGAATATTTTGTTTTATCTGCGAGCCAGATGCAATCATCAAAAGAGCCACATCTGGCTCACGAGCCATTGGTTCCCAACCCCTGCCCTAAAGGATACAAACGCAGCGGGTCGGCATTCAAACAGCACATTCCTGCCGACTCCAAACACTTTGCTATTTTTAAAAGTTTTATTTAATGCTTGAAAGGATTTTTAAAACACAATTTCATATATTTTTTTTGCGCAATAAAATACTAATTTTAACTTTTTATCAAACAGCAGTTTTTAAAACAAAAAGTAGCTTCAACAAACACAAAAAACAGGAAAATGGCTTCACGTTTTGTTCCAATACTGAACCCGAAATGGACCTGAGAACTGTGGAACGTACATTACACCCCTTTCATTAAAAACCAATCAATTACATCTTAATTTTAGTTTAAAAAATACCAAGCTGGTTCCAGGAGGCATTGGCCTAGTAGCAGACCTGGGCAAATTAAGGCCCGCGGGCCACATCCGGCCCTTTGTCTGTCCCTGTCCGGCCCGCGTGAGGCCAATCATAAACACCATAAATTAAACATTTTTTTTTTTAACTTTTATTTAGAAATTTTATTTTGAAAAGTGTTACGTCGCTACGTATGCACGTCGTAGACGTAGCACCACGTAGCACCAGCACTCACGTTAGCACCAGGTAACATGAGGTGGAAAGCATTACAAGTTATTGTTTGTGGAGATTAACAAGTTAAAAAATAAATTGCACTGGTTCAATAATTGTTTTTCTTATTTAACCAGTTTCACATAACCTAATATACATATTTACAGAGTGCTTTATTCTTCTGATTATCAGTACCAGCTATTCAAAATATTTAAGTATTTTACAATCAAAGAAAGTTGGTGGCTCTCTGACACAATTCAGGCTTCTCATGCGGCCCCTGATAAAAATTAATTGCCCACCCCTGGCCTAGTAGAAGAGTTGCTGTCTTTCGGCCGGGAGAACCTGGGTCCATTCCCTTTAGGACTGCTCACACTCCAACACAAAAAAAAAATACCAAGCTTTAAGTTTTACAAACAGACGGACACACTGACCAGTTCAATTTCTCTCTCTGTAGGTTACACACTTTGACCCCACGGTAACCCCAACCCGGCCGTCACCCTGACCTTCACCTGGCCTCTGCCCTCTAAATATAACCCTCACACCAGCGCGGCGTGGCCATGCCTCAGAGGCACATCTGCTTCAGGACTCTAAGAGAGAAAAATAAAGGTGAGGAAATTTGACTCTGAGAGGAATTCCTAAATGATCCTCTCGCATGAGACAGATCGGTGGTTCAGATCCCGAGGCTTCTTCTGTTAATCTGAACTTGTTCACGTCCATTTTCAGTCACGTTATTGTTGGTTTTATTTTTAACCAGCGTGCTGGTACACATGCCATCTCTAAAGACTTGGAGTGCTTTTACACAAACATGGCAAGTGTGACCAGGACCACCAGTTCTGGACCGGGCAGGGAGCACCAGGGAAGCAGAGGCACAGACCATAAAAACAGTTTTAACGTTATTTATTTAAGAAACTGACTTGCTGTGGCGCCCCCTCTAGGGAGATGCCCAAAAAAGAAGAAGATTTAAAACCTATTTAAAACCTATTAAAAATGCAGTCCTTAAAATAGTAAACATGCTGGGGTTTAGCCCACCAACACCTCCTCGTCCTGGTCTGTAGGACGAGTAGCTGTTCTCGAATAGGACGAACGAATGGGGCGAATGGGCTCATTTGTAGTCCCAGGTCCGCCCTTTACCAGCCCATCCATCGTCCCGGTTCATCCTTACCGGAGCTACTCATCCAGACCGCTGACTGCAGGAACTTTCTTCGCCACTGGGCTCCGTAACGGACACCCCGTGTCTCTTTTTCAAGGGGAGCCCTCCCCACATGGTGGTGTGTCATGGTGTTTTCCTTTCATTTTATCTGAAACTCTTCTGTCGCACATCATACCTGATACTTTCCTCCACCCGTTCCAGCCTGCCTGCACACGCTTCTTCACCTCTTTTCCACACTCTCCATTGCTCTGGACTGTTAATCCTAAGCACTTAAAATCTTCCACCTTCTTTATCTCTTCTCCTGAAAGTTATTTGAATATGGACTCCCTGCTTTGGCGCCTCATGAGGCAGGTTCTAATTCAAATACTTGATGCCCTTTAGGCAGAGTTTGGATTAAAGTTGGCACACGGGCTCATCTCTAGAGATTAAAAATGAGGATTGAATTCCCAGCCTTTCAACCCATCCTGTGTCCTTGTGACTCCCACACTTTCTCTCCAAAATACTCCCCTAAATCGCTGAGTCCAGAATGTTTATGGACCTGCTTGTGATGGGTGGTCACCAGGCTTCAGGGCATACGGAGGAATGCAGAGAAAAGGCCCGGCGCTCTTTGGGCCGGCGATAAAGAAATATGGACGCATTAGACACACATCCTGTCGGAGGAAAAAAAAACTCCTTTGAATTGCAGATGCTAATATTGCATCTGACAGTTTGTGAGCGATAAAGTTCAGGCTCTAAAGCGAGCGGCTTTTTCTTTCTGTTTTCAGCCTTCACCACTGTAATGAAAGCAAAACAGTAGAAAATTCCCACATTATTAAATCAAACATGTTGGTGGTTAGGGGCCAAACACAGTCACGCCATGAGGGGCAGAACATGCACGGCCTATCTGCACCGCTCACAGTACTTCTATAATCTGAATTATGAAGAACGACTGCGTGAAACATGCTCGATAGTTCATGATTTAGACGTATAACCAGTGGTGGAACTTGGTGTACTTCGGACAAGAAGGCGACTGAAATTTGGACAAATACATTTTATAATTTAAATTTATTTCTTTTTATCTCTTACAGTGGTGCAGTGGCTGGCACGGTGGCCATGCAGCAAGAAGGTTGGCGGTTGGAGTCCTGGAGTTGGGGTGAGGCTCTGAACACTGGTCTTTCTGTGTGTAGTTTGCATGTTCTCCCCTGTGTATGTGTGGGTTTTCTCTGGTTTCCTCCAGAAACATTCATGTTAGGTTGATTGGCCTCTAAGAAATTACCCCTAGGAATGAGTGTGTGTGGCCCTGCAACAGTCAGGTGACCTGTTCAGGGTGTATCCTGCCTCTCACCTGAAATCAGCCGGGATAGGTTCCAGCGCCCCCCGCCACCCTGCTAGAGGGAAGAGGTCAGAAGACGAACCGATTTCTTTCTTTTGAATAGATTACTCCTTTTTAAAAAAAAAAAAAAAAAACTCCCCCGCTCGCCCGGTCCTCATCATGGCCTTACTTCAGGAATCCTGATCCTAATAAAATCCAGATGTGAGGACACGAACAAGCATCAGGAATCATAAAAAATAAACAAGAATTGTCTTTACAAGAAAAATATTTACAAAATCCAGTCGGGATTTAACGTCTCTGCCTAAGAATGTGGAAGAGAGAGGACGCACTCGCACCGTCCGAACATCCCTGATACCAAAACACTTTGTGTTTTAAACACAATTTACACAATTCCCAAATCACTGAAATGATTTCAATTCAAATAACCCCACAATTACTCAGTACGAACTATAGATGAGCTTGTTAAGTTTTCAAGCTCATGCGAATAAAGGTCTAGATCGCGATACAAGCGGCCAAAATGAGCTTCATCCACAGGGTGGTTGGGCTCTCACTCAGAGATGAGTGAGGAATTCTGCCATCCGGAAGGAGCTCGGTGTCGAGCCGCTCCTCTTCCAGGTCGAGAAGAGCCAGATGGGGTGGTTTGGGCATCTGGTCAGGATACCTCCTGAGCGCCTCGCTGGTGAGGTGTTTCGGGCACGTCCCACTGGGAGGAGACCAAGAGGCACCTGCTGGAGAGTCTCACAGTTGGATAAGGAACACGTCGGGATCCTCCCGGGTGAGCTGGAGGATGCAGCCGGGCTGAGGGAAGCCTGGGCTTCCCTCTGAGGATTTCGCCCCGTGGTGCTGCCACGGAATAAGTGGAAGATTGAGGATTTGTAACGGTTGAAGAAGTCATATCGGTAAATTAAACCTTTAAAAAAAAAAAAGTTACTCATATTTTTGTTTCATCTCATAATAAATAACTATAATAATAATTAACAGTGGGGTATTTAACTGAAACATCTTTCAGAGATAACGCAGTGGGTAGCACAGCGGCCTCACAGCAACAAGGCCATGGGTTCGAGTCCTGGGTGGTGACGAGGCTTGGAATACTGTCCTTTCTGTGTGGAGTTTGCATGTTCTCCCCGTGTCTGTGTGGGTTTCCTCCGGGTACTCCGGTTTCCTCCCATCTTCCAAAGACATGCATGCCAGGTTTATTGGCCGGTGCCAAGTTGCCCATAGGAATGAGTGTGTATGTGTGTGGCTTGTGACAGACTGACAACCTGTTCGGGCCGTACCTTGCCCTTCGCCTTAAATCAGCCAGGATGGGCTCCGGCACCCCTCCACCCCCCGCAAACCCGTAAGGGACAGACGGATAAGAAGGTGACTTACTGACATCTTTCGGAGACGTGATTATCTAGATGTAAAGGTCAGCCAGCAGCCAATCAGAGCGGACTATTTCATAAAAAATGTGGTTTTCTGATAAAATAAAAATACTTTATAAACTAACGTTAAAAATATTGTAAATTTTAATTAATTTAAATGGATTTTTAAAGATTATTTGATACAAAAAAGAATTTTTCAAAACTAATTTACTCTTAATTTTATGAATAATTACATTTGTTTTCTGTCATTGACTTTTTTTTTTTTTTTTCAGGATGTTCGGTAACTCTTTTTGAACCAGTCATGTTCTTCGTTGCCAACCTGTTGCCAGTGAAATGAAAGACAAACAAACTCTAAGACCATTTTCATAAAAAAAAAAAAAAAAAAAAGAAGCCAGGAAAGCTGCCATTGTTCCATATTACAAATCCACCGTAAGCAAAAAGAATAAAGCATCTGGTGGAATAAGAAGACAGAGATCTGAACACTCCCTCTGGTTCTTCTTCACTCACTATCCTCTACACCTTTCTCCAGGATTTACCTCGAATATGAAAGGATTGAAGCAACACCTGGCTCGACAGCCACTGTGCTACTTTATTAAATCTCACGCCGCAACTTCGGCACTGTATTAAAATTAAAATACAGACAGTAAGAACCTGATTTCTGTGGATAGATGAGAAGAAATCCTCGGTCAAAGCACCTTGGATCCGTCTGCATCCAGTTCCTCCTCAAGCACCCTATTGATATTTAGATGACGCCGGTGTGAGCCGGACACACATTTTTTTGAAGGTATTGATTTTAAATTGCACATTAGGCCTTGTACCATGCGCCAGCTTAAAGATGGACCACTTCTCCGGTCCCAGGGCTCCGCCTCGCGTGGGGGAATTTCTATAGATTTTTTTTAGGTCTTGTTTGGAGTGATGGGGGTGAAAATGCAATAAGTGCTCCATTACTTACACAATCTGTGAGTGCTTAGAAAATTAGTCACCACTGACCTATTGGCCTGGGATTTCTAGTTATTCTGGACCGAAGATCGGAGAGGAATGAGAACGGAGTGAACGTAATGACGTGATGCTTCACCTTTACAATGTCTGATGGGATCATTTTTAATCCAGTTGAATTTAATCATTATTTTCATGCACAATTTTTGTTTACGCGTGAATTTTTTTTTGTGAATTTAAAATTATGACAACAACTCGATGGTGAAGAAAGAACTTTAAGCTCCCGATTTACTAGTCGATCTACGTTCCTACCCCCACCATAGTAACCAGGATCTACGTTCTTACCCTCACCATGGTAACCAGGATCTACGTTCTTATCCTCACCATAGTAACCAGGATCTACGTTCCTACCCTCACCATGGTAACCAGGATCTATGTTCCTACCCTCACCATGGTAACCAGGATCTACGTTCCTACCCTCACCATGGTAACCAGAATCTACGTTCCTACCCTCACCATGGTAACCAGGATCTATGTTCCTACCCTCACCATGGTAACCAGGATCTATGTTCCTACCCTCACCATGGTAACCAGAATCTACGTTCCTACCCTCACCATGGTAACCAGGATCTATGTTCCTACCCTCACCATGGTAACCAGGATCTACGTTCCTACCCTCACCATGGTAACCAGGATCTATGTTCCTACCCTCACCATGGTAACCAGGATCTACGTTCCTACACTCATCACGGTAAACAGGTCTACGTTCTTACCCTCACCATGGTAACCAGGATCTACGTTCCTACCCTCACCATGGTAACCAGGATCTATGTTCCTACCCTCATCATGGTAACCAGGTTCTACGTTCCTACACTCATCACGGTAAACAGGTCTACGTTCTTACCCTCACCATGGTAACCAGGATCTACGTTCCTACCCTCACCATGGTAACCAGGATCTACGTTCCTACCCTCACCATGGTAACCAGGATCTACGTTCCTACCCTCACCATGGTAACCAGGATCTATGTTCCCTCCCTCACCATGGTAACCAGGATCTATGTTCCTACCCTCACCATGGTAACCAGGATCTATGTTCTTACCCTCACCATGGTAACCAGGATCTATGTTCCTACCCTCACCATGGTAACCAGGATCTACGTTCCTACCCTCACCATGGTAACCAGCATCTACATTGTAAATCATGACAGATTTTTACTGCTGATTTGTTCAATTTAATGTCGTTTTTTTTCTCTGAGCAATAATTTTGACAACTTTGACACTTGAATATTTAACCCGGTTGGTTCAGACCTCTAAACTCTACATCATCTGGTCAAGTTTGAGAAAAAAAAAAGCTTTTTAAACAAACAAGTTGGCAGTTTGACAAACCTGTGGCAGATTTATTTTTCCTTCCAGAGGAGGCCTCTACATTTCCATACATACATGGCAGATTCCTCATTAATTCATTCTGAAAGCTGAACTTTTTCTCTGCTCATGAGTCAGCGTGTGTAAATGGATTTTCCATCTTTCTCCATATGGAAGGGGAGTATCCATCCTCCACTCCCTGCGATGTCAAAGTTACAGTCAGTCATCCAGAGTGAGAGCTCTGTTGGCACCCACTGAAAAGGCAGTGTCCCTCAAACCTAAAGGGATTACATGTGTGTGTCCTTTTTGTTCCGAGACGTCCACCAGCATCTGGCATTAGTCAGGCTCTCTGCTGTAGAAAAGTGTTTTCTATGATCAGGTTTCTCCGGCTTCATCAAGACAAAATGCTGCTGCTGCAAAACAAAAACCTGCTGAACGATCAACGCTGAAAAAACATTTTGAGGCAGTAAAAGGAAAAAGATGGAGGTGATGATGCCAGTAATGCATGGTACTTATAAAACACATCATTCATTCACTCCATACCAGGTAATGGTGAGCTACTGTTGTACCACAGCTGCCCTGGAGCAGACTGACCATCACCAACCAATCACACACACCAGATCCAGCATGGGTGAAGTGTCTTGCGCAGGTAGACGGTCACAATTTGATCTTAATGGCTGTCCCACTGTGGAACCTCGGGTTCCAACGGTCTCCCATCCAAGTACAGCCCAGGACCAGCCTGCTCAGCTTCTGAGGTCTGATGGTACCAGGCATAGACAGGCTGGTAAAGAGAAAACGTCACATTGAGAAACAAGAATGAGTCAAAGCCAACGTGATGAACGTGTGTCCTTTCATCACAGACTTTATCAGTTTATTTCAGGTAACGTTTGACCCTTTCGTTCTTCCAATTAGGGTTCAACGTTACAACCAGATAGAGGATTTTTCATTTCCTCTTTTAAACGGCCTATCTTTGATGGTGTTACACGGGGTGCCAGAGCATATCCTGGAAGAATCCAAGCAAGAGGCAGGGTGTACCACAAATGAGTCGCCAGTCTGTTTGGCTGACAACCATCCTGAGTAGACAACCATTCTGAGTCAGGGTTCTTTTACTGTCCTCTTGGAAAAAGAGGTAAGGCCAACCGTACTCTGATTTGGACGGTCTATTTTTGCAGGATGTTTTACACTTTGGTTTGGATTCAACCATCTTAGTTATGACAAACCCAAAAGCTCCCAAACTCAGACAACCAGTTGTTCTAAATGATGCAACTCCTCCCACGAGACCATAAACAATTAACATCACTAAAGAAAAAAAAAAACATGTCAGATTATAACTGTTACCATGACAGCAACAATTGTTGTGTTATGGATTTGAAAGTTGACAGTTAACAGCGGTTGTGTATTTTGAAGGACAACAAATAGCCAGCCGTTGAATACTGTTAGTTTGTAGTTGAACTAAGAAGGAGTGTGTATGAAGCTTGAAGAAGCTGTCTTGGAGTAAATGCATGTTTCAACTTTACCCTGAGTGTGGTCTCCCTCCGAAACAAAACCTGCTAAGAAATCTGTTTGTTACAACTCGGCCACCGGTAACAATAACGTCATCTAAAAGAAAAAGGAAATCAAAATTAAACAAAAAAGACTAACTTTTAAACCAAAAAATTCCAAAAAAAATAAAGAAAAATACCCATAATTATACAAAGAGATGAGTAACACCTGATCTCAATCAATCAAATTGTGTGTGTGTGTGTGTGTGTGTGTGTGTGTGTGTGTGTGTGTGTGTGTGTGTGTGTGTGTGTGTGTGAGCCCTGTCCCCACCTTGCCAGATATCTCGTAAAACAAATATATTTTTATCCGTTTCATTCACACAAACCCGTAGTTTTTTTCACTACAAACTGTCATTTTGGAAAACTCCGGTTTTACGTTTGTATATGGACGTGCATAACCGGTGTTTTGCGTTTTTAAACGTCACCACTTGCGACAGTTAATGCATAAACATCATCACAAAGTCCGTGCATATTTTTAATATCAGACAGGGTTCGTGTGGATGCGGTTACATTGAAAACGGTTACGTGTGTACGCTAGAGTTTTTCTAAAACGGAGGACAGCTGATGTACCTTTTCAAAAATACCCGGCTACGTGTGGACATGGTCGTAGTTTGCGGGTGCTGCATGTCTTCACTGCTAACGCAGGATGCACCTAAACGGGACGGAGGCGCGTTCCCGTGACACATCCACGCACACTTATCCCTAAAAGCAATTTCAAAGTGGCCAATTTTGGAGGGTGGAAGGAAACAGGCGGACCCCAGAGAAAACCCACACATACACAGAAGAACATGCAAACTCCACACAGAAAAGCTTGTGATTGAAGCCTTGCCTTCTACTTAAGGACTCGAACCCCTGACCTTTTTGCTGTGAGGCCCCTGTGCTAACCACTCCACCACCGTGCCGCCCATAGATGACGACACGAGTGAAAAAAAAAAAAAACCTTTTCTATCCAGTAAAGTTGGTTTTAATGAAGAAGGAGAAACTTTTCTAAACAGCTGTTGGTAAATCTGCAGCATGAGAGAACAGAGTGTAAACAGAAACAGGATTACAGTAGCTGCTCTGTTTTAGAATATTTTGGACTGCGTTCAGAATTACAGACACATGTTTTAATCCCAGGACGGGATTAAACATTTCAGTACGTCTGGTCACCTTATAACCGACACCTAGTCAGTCTGTTCTCATCGTGTTACAGACGGACAGACAGCCTGAGAGTTTTATGCTTCGTCCATATTATGTTCGGAGGCATGAAAAGAATAATGGAGTGAGAGAGACTGGAGTGAAGCAGAGGAACAGAGACCCTGCTCATCTTTTCCTGCCTCGGCATCACCTCAACCACTTTCTGACACATCGTTTCTCATCGTTTGTTCAAAATCTGCTGATTCAAACATATTTTCTCTAAAGTGACTCGGATTAAGTTTCAGAAACTTGTAAAGATTTTACTTGAACTTGAACTTTTGATGGAAGTGAACGAACGTTGTTACAGATTCACGTTCTGGCAAAAAAAGCTACAATTATTTAGTATGTTTGAGAAAAAAATGGATTAAATTCTGAACCATTTTATGGATAATAACATGAATTTATGAATCAGAACCCGGACTGATTTAATTAGTTGGCCAATTTTAGAGTCTTGAAAAATATTGGCAACATTTTTACCAATTACCGGTTCATTTTCTGTAAAAACTTGGTTACCAAACAATCAGTTTTACAAAGTACTTATGAATAAAATGGATTCCTACCCTCCCCATGGTAACCAGGATCTATGTTCCTACCCTCACCATGGTAACCAGGATCTACGTTCTTACCCTCACCATGGTAACCAGGATCTACGTTCCTACCCTCACCATGGTAACCAGGATCTACGTTCCTACCCTCACCATGGTAACCAGGATCTATGTTCCTATCCTCACCATGGTAACCAGGATCTACATTCCTACCCTCACCATGGTAACCAGGATCTATGTTCCTACCCTCACCATGGTAACCAGGATCTATGTTCTTACCCTCACCATGGTAACCAGGATCTATGTTCCTATCTTCACCATGGTAACCAGGATCTACATTCCTACCCTCACCATGGTAACCAGGATCTATGTTCTTACCCTCACCATGGTAACCAGGATCTATGTTCCTACCCTCACCATGGTAACCAGGATCCACATTCCTACCCTCACCATGGTAACCAGGATCTATGTTCTTACCCTCACCATGGTAACCAGGATCTATGTTCCTATCTTCACCATGGTAACCAGGATCTACATTCCTACCCTCACCATGGTAACCAGGATCTACGTTCCTACCCTCACCATGGTAACCAGGATCTATGTTTCTATCCTCACCATGGTAACCAGGATCTACATTCCTACCCTCACCATGGTAACCAGGATCTATGTTCCTACCCTCACCATGGTAACCAGGATCCACATTCGTACCCTCACCATGGTAACCAGGATCTATGTTCTTACCCTCACCATGGTAACCAGGATCTATGTTCCTATCTTCACCATGGTAACCAGGATCTACATTCCTACCCTCACCATGGTAACCAGGATCTATGTTCTTACCCTCACCATGGTAACCAGGATCTACATTCCTACCCTCACCATGGTACCCAGGATCTATGTTCCTACCCTCACCATGGTAACCAGGATCTACATTCCTACCCTCACCATGGTAACCAGGATCTATGTTCTTACCCTCACCATGGTAACCAGGATCTATGTTCCTATCTTCACCATGGTAAACAGGATCTACATTCCTACCCTCACCATGGTAACCAGGATCTATGTTCTTACCCTCACCATGGTAACCAGGATCTATGTTCTTACCCTCACCATGGTAACCAGGATCTATGTTCCTATCCTCACCATGATAACCAGGATCTACGTTCCTACCCTCACCATGGTAACCAGGATCTACATTCCTACCCTCACCATGGTAACCAGGATCTATGTTCTTACCCTCACCATGGTAACCAGGATCTATGTTCCTACCCTCACCATGGTAACCAGAATCTACGTTCCTATCCTCACCATGGTAACCAGGATCTACGTTCCTACCCTCACCATGGTAACCAAGATCTACGTTCCTACCCTCACCATGGTAACCAGGACCTATGGTCCTACCTTCACCATGGTAACCTGGATCTATGTTCCTACCCTCACCATGGCAACCAGGATCTATGTTCCTAACCTCACCATGGTAACCTGATGTAGGTGGTGACTAACAGAGCAAGTTCACGGTTAAAAGCGGCTGAAATGCTCTTCCTCTGCAGGGTGACTGGGCTCCCACTCAGAGATAGAGGGAGGAGCTCTGCCATGAAGGAAGAGTTCTGAGTAGAGCTATTTGTCCTCCGGGTTCAGAGAAGTCGGATAAGGTTGTTCAGGCATCTGGTTAAGATGCCTCCTGAGCGCTTCGCTTCACCTTGGGAAATAACTTCCTTAAAAAGCTTATGACATTTCTTAAAGGAACAGTAACACAAGTTAATCTTGTTGTTACAAAGTTGCAAATCCGTCAAACCTCGTTCTGGTTTCAACCCTGATCGTTTTCAGTTTGTTTTAAAACTAAAAAAAATGTTTAGATAATTAAAGAGTTAAAAAGTCTGGACTGAGATCCACGAGTGACTCATCACGTTAGGTCTTCCATTCAGACCCAGAAACATGACATCTCCAACATGTATCACACACACACAGCCTCTTGCATCGTGAGGTTTGGAGGGGTCGTCCAGATTCTTTACAGTTTGCATTCAATGCCTGCGGGAGGAGGATCTGATGAATTCCTTTGTCATGGGTGGAAAAATAAGATTATTTATGGTGTTGTTTTCGATTATGTATTTCTCTAATTAGACCGTATTGACTTCCAAAAGAAATATAAGAAACAAATTGCTTTGGCATGGCGGTGGCAGTTGGAGAAGAGACTCTGTGTGTTGGCAGATAGAATAAGACAGGATTTGGAATCTTTGAAAAGACACCAGAACTTCAGTCTATGTTAATGGAGCCTAGCAGAACGGTGCCGCCTTGCCCGAACATTTCGTTTGCCATTCTGTGGTAGCAGACCTCATGCAGAGGCTTTGAGAAAACAAGGTGGTGAAAGTCTAGTGGTCTCTTACTGAGAAGAAAAAAGACTTTTATTCTGAAGGTTAAAAAGTAAATACTTTGGTTTCTATACCTTGACCCATTGAATTTGGAGGAGGTTGGCCGGGTTTCCATGCATCCGTAACAGTTTGGTGGAAGTGATACATCTCCAAAACCACTGAAACCGAACAACAAACTTCCAGACGTTCTTCTCTACCTGGCTACTTCGGACAAAACAACAGGGTTCTGTCTCAAATGATCTGCAGCCCTAACCCTCAGAGAAATCATACAATCCTCCTCCCAGATGGCAGAGCTCCTCACCTGATCTCTGAGAGAAAGACCAGCCACCCAGCGGAGGAAGCTCATTTCATTTGATTGTGTCTGCAATCTCGTTCTTTCGATGACCATAGATGGGCGTAGGAACATAGATCCTGGTTACCATGGTGAGGGTATGATTGTAGATCCTGGTTACCATGGTGAGGTTAGGAACGTAGATCCTGGTTACCATGGTGAGGTTAGGAACGTAGATCCTGGTTACCATGGTGAGAGTAGGAACGTAGATCCTGGTTACCATGGTGAGGGTAGGAACGTAGATCCTGGTTACCATGGTGAGGGTATGATTGTAGATCCTGGTTACCATGGTGAGGTTAGGAACGTAGATCCTGGTTACCATGGTGAGGATAGGAACGTAGATCCTGGTTACCTTGGTGAGGGTAGGAACGTAGATTCTGGTTACCATGGTGAGGGTAGGAACGTAGATCCCGGTTACCATGGTGAGGATAGGAACGTAGATCCTGGTTACCATGGTGAGGTTAGGAACGTAGATCCTGGTTACCATGGTGAGGTTAGGAACGTAGATCCTGGTTACCATGATGAGGGTAGGAACGTAGATCCTGGTTACCATGATGAGGGTAGGAACGTAGATCCTGGTTACCATGGTGAGGGTAAGAACGTAGATCCTGGTTACCATGGTGAGGGTAGGAACGTGGATCCTGGTTACCCTGGTGAGGGTAAGAACGTAGATCCTGGTTACCATGGTGAGGGTAGGAACGTTGATCCTGGTTACCATGGTGAGGGTAGGAACGTGGATCCTGGTTACCCTAGTGAGGGTAAGAACGTAGATCCTGGTTACCATGGTGAGGGTAACTGTCTGTCGATCAATATTTATCGCTCAATGAAGAAATTACTTGTGCTGCATTGCACCCCAGCTGGCAGCCAATGACGGCACCAGTGGTGGGAGTAAGTGGGGGTTAGGTGTCTCCTCAGGGAATCCCCAGACATGGGCCCAGTGGCAATCGAACCGACTTCTCCTAGTCCAAAGACAGACACTCTACCACTGAGCCAACAACTCCAAGCTATTGTGTAGAAGTTACACAGATTTTATATCTGATGAAAGTACTGAGAAACGTCTGCTGGGATGCAGACATGATGAAATGTTATGGAGGTGAACGATCTGTCGTGTGTAGAAGCACAGCAGAAGGACTAATAAAACTTTAGTGGTGTAAAACTGTGTAAGACCACAGAGGAACGGGCTGGGGTGGCCGTGCACAGCAGTCGTAATTGCCTTTTTGAAAGCAGTCAGGGCCTCCCCTCCTGTATTTTAGGAACACATGTTTGCCTGTCTCTAGTTGTGTCAACACTCAGTGTTACAGTGGCAGACAGTAAAGAGAGGCCTGCTCTCCGTGCGGTGTGGGAGGAGATCTCTCTGTCAGGCATGGCTGATATGACGACTCATTTCCCAGCGATGCACGCTGCGGTTGCTTCGTAAACACGCCGTGAAAAACGCTGTTTGGAAAAAAAACAGGATTGTGGTGGAGATGAAAACATAACCAATAAGGCCTGCTGTGTGTAAATTGGTTAAAGTGTCCGTTGGGTAAAACAAACCCTCCTCCTTGACCTTTTTTCTACCCCCAGCTATGAATCTTACTCTTTCTATTCTTCTGAGAGTGAATAGTGAAACCAGATGTTTTTAACAGATAGCAAATGTCAGAGGCAATAGCTGCTAGTACACCTGGTACAGTACAGACAGGGTGACCGCTTTAAAGCATCTGAGTACTTTGGCTTTCTCAGGTCTTTACGGGCTTTTTTTCTTCCAGAATTGATTTAAGAGCGATCTCGCTGTGCGGCCTCATCACTCCATCATAATAAAAGACAGATGTTCGCTGGAAATGGCTGAATAATTTAATGGAAATTATTTTCCGTTAAAAAAAACATCAAATATGAGCAAAATGTGGGGTTTTTTTGGTGGGAATTTAAAAAAAAAGATCAACCAGAAGAAGGGTCATAGAACCGTCTCCATGGAAACAATGCAGGATTATATCCATCCATTCAAAAGATGTCTCGGTTAAACAGCCTCAGCCTAAATATCGGTTGGTAACCATGACAACAGAATCTCCAAAAAATTTTACTATCAATTCATTGCATTTCTTTCTTTTATGTGCTACGCGTGATGGCAGCAGGTCTGTGTAACGCTCCATATTTGTTGGTTTATTCAGGTTTTATTGTAGTTTGAAAACCTGATCTCCTTCATGTGGAGTCTTCATGGACGTGTGGAGATGTTCCTGCTGGAGTGAATCAGAAGGAATGAAGACAGGATCTTCTGAGTGACATCATCAGTGATTCCTGTCTGAACATACCCGGCTTCACTATGGAACTAAAGATGGTGGACTGCTGGTGTTGTTCCACCACAGTGAAGGATCAACATGTGGAGCTTTTAGAGACAGTTTAACATCTTATTAGGATTCACTGGAGATTCAAACATCGTTACCACGGTAACACATTCCACCTAACTCTTCCAGCTCTATTCCACCTAGCAGCTGTTTGGAGCTCTCTTTTGGACTGCTTGAAGCTACCGGACACACACATTTCCTCCACAGGAGACTGTTTAATAAAGTCATCTTGAATCTGAAAAAGTAAGCGTTACTCAGTACTAGCTATAAATAAACTCATCAGGTTTTCAAAATCCTCCAACTAAAGGTCGGGATCACAAATGCTGACATCACAAATTCTTGTGGACGTGATAACTCCCAAATTTTAATGAAACTGTTTACAGTTACTCAGTATCAGCTATACATACCGTACTTTTCCAGGACGCTTCACACATGTTTATTCATTCCATACCAAGTACTGGTAAGCTACTGTTGTACCCACAGCTGCCCTAGAGCAGACTGACTGAAACCATCGGCCCCTCTGACCATCACCAACCAATCACACACCATCCAGATTGGGCAACGTGGTTGAAGTGTCTTGCCCAGGGAAACAGCGACAATTTGATCTCAATGGCCGTCCCACTGTGGCACCTGGGGTCTCCCATCCACGTACTGCCCAGACCCAGCATGCATAGCTTCTGAGGTCTAACGGGATAGGGCGTTGACAGGCTGGTATGGCCACAGGAGCTGGTGAGGCTCTTCCAACCAGAAGCAAGTCAGGATGGAAGCATGTTGTTTGTCGCAGGAAGCTGTTCAGGAAACAGTTTATACGTAGTTATGAAACAATGAATAAAAAACTGTAAACAAAATAATCTGAAGATTTTAAGTCAACGTGCTGTTTGTAACGAATCATCATAAATCAGATGTTTCCACGATGACGTCTGGGCTGAACTTTTTTAGGCCTGACATCACTTCAGCTGAATATAGAAAATCTGTTTGTGTTCATCAGAGGATCCAGCGGTGTGTGTGTGTGTGTGTGTGTGTGTGTGTGTGTGTGTGTCCTCCCCCTCTCTGATGATGGATGGTCTTGCTTGTGACACTGACATGAAGGGATCAGTTAAACAACCAACAACTCCTACATAACTCAGCTTGAGCCAGACGCCAGACACACTGTTGTGTCATCCACACTGTCGCACACACAGGGAGAGGTTTGGAAAGGAATATACTCTCTCACACACTCACACACACAAACTCACACACACAGGCATGCATATAAATATAAATAAATATATATATATATATATACATGCAGATATATACAGTATGTACATACACTGCACCCAGACAGTATTACTGGCACCGCACTTTTTCCACATTTTCTTGTGTCAAAACAGAATGGATCAAAATAAATTTTTCAAAATGGATTAAACAAATCTGGCTTTTCTCGACCCGGAGAAGCAACGGGTCTACTCCGAGCTCCTCCCAGATGGTTAAGCTCCTCCCTCTATCTCTAAATGACAGCCCTGCACCCTGCAGAGGAAGATCATTTCCTTCATTTGTATCTGTGATTTTGTTTTTTCAGTCCGCACCCGTATCTGGTTACCATGGTGAGGGTAGGAACGTAGATCCTGGTTACCATGGTGAGGGTAGGAACGTAGATCCTGGTTACCATGGTGAAGGTAGGAATCTAGATCCTGGTTACCATGGTGAGGGTAGGAACGTGGATCCTGGTTACCATGGTGAGGGTAGGAATCTAGATCCTGGTTACCATGGTGAGGGTAGGAATCTAGATCCTGGTTACCATGGTGAGGGTAGGAACGTGGATCCTGGTTACCATGGTGAGGGTAGGAACGTAGATCCTGGTTACCATGGTGAGGGTAGGAATCTAGATCCTGGTTACCATGGTGAGGGTAGGAACATAGATTCTGGTTATCATGGTGAGGGTAGGAACATAGATCCCGGTTACCATGGTGAGGGTAGGAATGTAGATCCTGGTTACCATGGTGAGGATAGGAGAATAAACTTTTGATTTTCTGTTCAGCTCTTTCTTCACCACAATGGATTGATGCAGCGTCCTGATTTTTGCAGAAGCTGCACCGATCCATCTGTCAATCTTCCGCTCCATTCTTCCCCCGCTTGTGAACAAGAGAGTTGTTTGGGTATCCGGTTAGGATGCCCCACGAATGTCTTGCTGGTGAGGTCTTAAGGGTACCTTACACTGGGAGGAGCCTAAGAGGCAGGCTCCGTACCCCCGGAGAGACAGAGACACTGGACAGAGAATGCCTAGAGATTCCCTAAGTGAGCTGGAGAGTACAGCCGTGGTCAGGGGTGAGGGATCCTGGGCTTCCCATCTGAGGCTGTTGCCTTGGCGACCCGGCTCCAGATGAGCGGCCCAGGTTATCTGCGGCCCCTGCTAACCCGACCCCCTCTTCCTTTTGGCCCCGCCTCCTCAACATTGACTAAAATATAATAATTTTACATAATATTGAAGTTCATGAGGCCTTTTTTTATCTTTTTTTGTCACAGCTGTTTGTTGAATAAGAGACTTTTATTGTGAAGTTTTTTCTTTGTTTCCTGTCTTACCATCAGATCAGTGTGATGGTTTCATAACCACACACTCTTCCACGCACGATACTTTGATTTATAATTACTTGGACAAAGTTTCCCAAACATTTCCCAGTGAATGATGGAAATATTTTCCTGCGTGATGCAGAAGCACAGATGATCGTTTGTTCCAGGTGGATTAAGTTACTCTTCCACCTGTGCTCCTCAGTTTTTCTCTTCAGCCACCTGTTGTGATGCCTGCAAACCGTCTGTGGGAACAAAGACTGCGGGAAATAAACCAGCTTTAAACGGAACAAGAACGTTTAACATCCTCATTTTAGTCTTCAATGCTGTTTAAACTAAAAAAAATATGCAAAAAAATCCTTAAACTTGTTGTTTCTGAAACAACGTAATCTATTGTTTTTCTCAATGATCACATTTGTTTGATAATTACACACATTTTTGTTGGGTTTTTTGTTCCAGTGTAGTTCCTCTTAGATTCTAGCTCTCACTCTGCAGCTGTCCTAAAGTATGATTTACAGCTTTTCTTTTTTACAGTCCCTTTTATTTTCATTAAGTTATCAATTTCTCCGCATAAAGAACTTTTACTAACTCTTGTTACAGCTCTTGGCACCCATTGGGATGACGTTTGAAGAGCCGGTCATTAACAATATATCTGGTTGCTGCTCTTTTACTGCCCAGTCTGGATCAGATTTGGTGTTTGTTGGCACATTAATGCCAACAGGACAAAACAATATCTCTGTGATAGCGAGCGGGCACCAGAGAAACATCTCATGGCTGCGCTCGTTTGGCGCCAACCAGACAGAGACGGAATTCCTCACTTCGTAAAATTATTCTGAACCATCCGCAGTGGACGTAATCAATACGGGCACAGCTGCCGGACCATAAAACGGCTTTTAATTCAGAAACAAACCTTTTTATTTCCGCCCATCCCCCTTCAAACTGCGTTGGAGATGTTATCGCATCAACGTTTACATCAGAAACATGCAGGGAACATTTTCAGAGCTCAAATGAAACGAAAGGCAGGCTGAGCTTCTAAAACATTCCTGTTTGAAGGAGCGTAACACCAGGCCAGCTAGACACTGAGACATTTAGCTGATATAGTTACTAGTTGCAGATGACATTGTGATCTGTAGTGAGAGGAGGGAAGAGGTGGAAGAAAAGCTGGAGAGGTGGAGGTTTGAAGATTAGTCAGAGTAAAACAGAGTACATGTGTGTGAATGAGAGGGATCCAAATGGAAAAGTGAGGTTACAGGGAGAAGAGATAAAGAAGGTGGAAGATTTTAAGTATCTAGGATCAACAGTCCAGAGCAATGGAGAGTGTGGAAAAGAGGTGAAGAAGCGTGTGCAGGCAGGCTGGAACGGGTGGAGAAAAGTATCAGGTGTGATGTGTGACAGAAGAGTTTCAGCTAAAATGAAAGTGAAAGTGTAGAAAACCGTGGTGAGAGCGGCCATGCTGATTGGTCTAGAGACAGCGTGGTGAGAGCGGCCATGCTGATTGGTCTAGAGACAGCGTGGTGAGAGCGGCCATGCTGATTGGTCTAGAGACAGCGTGGTGAGAGCGGCCATGCTGATTGGTCTAGAGACAGCGTGGTGAGAGCGGCCATGCTGATTGGTCTAGAGACAGTGTGGTGAGAGCGGCCATGTTGATTGGTCTAGAGACAGTGTGGTGAGAGCGGCCATGCTGATTGGTCTAGAGACAGTGTGGTGAGAGCGGCCATGCTGATTGGTCTAGAGACAGTGGCACTGAGGAAAAGACAGGAAACAGAGATGGAGTTAGCAGAGATGAAGATGCTGAGGATCTCTCTGGTAATGACCAGCATGGACAGGATCAGAGGAACAGCACATGTTAAAGGTTTTAAAGTCAGAGAGGTCAGACTGAGATGGTTTGGACATGTACAGAGGAGAGAGAGAGAGTACATCATAAGAAGGATGCTCGGTTTGGAACCACCAGGAAAGAGGACTAGAGGAAGACCAAAGAGGAGGTTCATGCAAGGAAGCCCAAAGATCTTCTCAACCTCCTGTCCACCCCAGAAAGGGGTCATCAAACCCTCTACCTGGCCTGCATACTGAGGAGCAGAGTCGTTCAAAGGGTCATTCAATTAGAGTCTCCTAGTCTACTAGTGTTGACCAGGACGACTCCCAACAACTCTTAAGCGCCTTGTTTTAGTAACAAAAGCAGAAGACCTGGGGGTCTCGAGACACCTCCACAAAGCTTTCAGGTAGTGGTGCTCAATTAACCCCCTGGTGGATGTTGTAGTGTGGTCCAGTGTTCTTTCAAACGGTTTCGTTGCTGCTTCAAAGGCTTCCTTTTACTTCAGCTTCTGTCCACAGGTCTCCTCTTCTCACTACGTCTGACCGTTTGTGTACACCAGCTTCTAACATTGCTCAGAATTAAACTGAAGTCCACACAGTCTGAAAGCTTTGATGATCATTTAGTTTGATTAGAAACTACTCGTTGCTCAGATTCTGTCACCAGCATGCTTCACGAACGAGACACCAGACCTATTTTTAGCACTTCGTCGTGTTTAATTTTAAAAACGTGCTGAATTTGTTTATTTTAATCAGTAAATAAATAGTTTTATGAAACAAATCTCTTTTTTTTTTTTATAAGAAATATTTACATAACTCAGTTTTTTTTTCCATTCTTTTTTCAGTCGGTAGTGAAATCCAAGCCAGCAGTGCAATCTGATCCATTTTAGAGGAGACCTTGAAGAAGGCCAGAACCACATCTATCAGTGACTAAATCTGTCCTTGCATTCTCGGGGAAGACTCTCAAGGATGAAGCAAGTCTTCAAAAGCATTGCTCTCTTTTGATGTAAACTTCTGTGACTGGTAGGGTGCCTCTTCAGCCCTGCAGTCTTTTAATTGATTATGTGAGGCAGAGGGCACTGTATTGTAAATGAGGTGAGACACAAAGACCGCAATGCTCAGTAGCATCAGACTCTCTTATTTTCCACTACAGTGGTGGTTAGAAGAGGAGAAGAACTCAAAGTGTCATCCTGTAAGAGGTCATGGGAACGTTCGGTGCTGTGGGGAAGTTACTCTGAAACTGTAAAACATTCTGTTTTACTGGGGACAGAAAAAAAAAACATCTTCCGTTTGTGTTAAAATATCACAGCTTCAAAATATTAACGTGTCAAATTAAAGTGTCGTAAAATACAGATCCTCCCTTTTCTCACCTGAAAACTTCATCATATCTTATTAACCTTTGAAGTACATTTAAATCTTTTTAGCCAATCATCAGTAAACAATGTCTTAAAGGGGAAGTGTCATATTTATTTTAGTACAGTATTGTATGTAATGATTGTAACATCATGTCTTCTGGTTCTTCTACTTCTCCTTTCGGCATTTCCCTCCAGGGGGCACCACATTAAGTCAGTTTCTTCCATCTAACCCAGGCATGGGCAAACTACGGCCCGCGGGCCTCACGCGGCCCATTAAACGTTTTAATCTGGCCCGCTGAACTTGAAAAAATAAAATAAATAAACCTTGTTAATGTTTCATTTTTCTGTAATTTTGAGGTTTCGTCACTAGATGGTGCCAAAGATACAACAACACTGCTCCCATTAAAATGTGTGTGTCCGTGATGCCCACCCTGTCAAAATAAACCGTATGCACAGATATGGAAAGCCATCGGGGGCCAATACATGCAGGTAAACAAGCGTGTTAGATGTTAAAACAAGCAAAATGTTACATCAAGCGTTTAGATTTCAAACCTAGCGCCGCTAGATTTGAAATTTAACTCTCTTGATGTAACATTTAGCGCTTGTTTAAAATCTAGCGTCATTCTATCGGTCTAATCTAGAGGATACCAAAGCATGCCAGCCTTCTGCTCCTGTTCCGCCACCTTTGTCAAATGTTAGAACTCCATGTGGCCCATGAATAAAAAAGTTTGCCCCCCCAACCCTATCTCCTGCATCCTCTTCAGTCTCACTAACTATCTTCATGTCTTCCTTCACTGTATCCATGAACCTCCTCTTTGGTCTTCCTCTAGTCCTCTTTCCTGGTGGTTCCAAACCCAGCATCCTTCTTCTGATGCTCTCTCTCTCCTCTGTACATGTTCAAACCATCTCAGTCTGGTCTCTCTGACTTTAAAACCTCTAACATGTGCTGTTCCTCTGATCCTGTCCATCCTGGTCACTCCCAGAGAGATCCTCAGCATCTTCATCTCTGATACAAACGTCTCTGTTTCCTGTCTTTTCCTCAGTGACACTGTTTCTAGACCAATCAGCCTGGCCGCTCTCACCACACTGTCTCTAAACCAATCAACATGGCCGCTCTCACCACACTGTCTCAAGACCAATCAGCATGGCCGCTCTCACCACACTGTCTCTAGACCAATCAGCATGGTCGCTCTCATCACGCTGTCTCTAGACCAATCAGCATGGCCGCTCTCACCACACTGTCTCTAGACCAATCAGCATGGTCGCTCTCATCACACTGTCTCTAGACCAATCAGCATGGCCGCTCTCACCACATTGTCTCTAGACCAATCAGCATGGCCGCTCTCATCACACTGTCTCTAGACCAATCAGCATGGCCGCTCTCACCACATTGTCTCTAGACCAATCAGCATGACCGCTCTCACCACAATTTTCTACACTTCTTCTTTCATTTTATCTGAAACTCTTCTGTCACACATCACACCTGGTACTTTTCTCCACCCATTCCAGTCTGTCTGCACACGCTTCTTCACCTCTTTTCCACACTCTCCATAAATTACAGTAACTCTTTCTATCTGTAACGTGTTAGTCCAAATATTCTCAATTGTTGGTGATAAAAAAACAAGTTTAAAACATCTCCTTCGTTTCTTTCGGCTGTAAAAGTAAAACAAACAGAGAGTGAGTTGGTTTTGTCCCCTGACGGAAGAAGCCAAGTTGTTACTAATAGATCTCAGAAATAAAATAAATCATTACCCTCCTCCTCCAGCTCAGGGAATCCTGACATTTGACGCTTTTCTGGTGAAGAATGAGGAATGTTTGGGAGTCTAAAAATTCAATTGTGTGGTATTGATTCTCAGCTGTCTGTCATTATTCCCAGGTAGATTGGTTACGTTAAGTATTTCATATGTTACAGAAGCTGACATTTGTTTGCTCTCTGTGTCAATATTGTTGTAGAGACGTGTAGCTTTATGAGTTAGCAATTACTCACTGACCGTCCGCTGGGTTTCACATCATTTCAGAGATATTAAAAAGCAGCTGAATCTGGAGGGGTATAATGCCCACATGATTGTTTTCCTGCAGGGGCATCGTGTAGGTTCAGAACCGCTGGGAGACCTGCACACACACACACACACACAAACACACACACACATACACAGACGGATAGATCCTACACACACAGACAAAATGTTTCCAGAAATCTACTAAACATGTTTGTCACAAAGTTCTTGATTTACAAGGTTCCTACCCTCACCATGGTAACCAGGATCTACGTTCCTACCCTCACCATAGTAACCAGGATCTACGTTCCTACCCTCACCATGGTAACCAGGATCTACATTCCTACCCTCACCATTGTAACCAGGATCTACGTTCCTACCCTCACCATGGTAACCAGGATCTACGTTCCTACCCTCACCATAGTAACCAGGATCTACGTTCCTACCCTCACCATGGTAACCAGGATCTACTTTCTTACACTCACCATGGTAACCAGGATCTATGTTCCTACCCTCACCATGGTAACCAGGATCTATGTTCCTACCCTCACCATGGTAACCAGGATCTATGTTCCTACCCTCACCATGGTAACCAGGATCTACGTTCCTACCCTCACCATGGTAACCAGGATCTACATTCCTACCCTCACCATGGTAACCAGGATCTATGTTCCTACCCTCACCATGGTAACCAGGATCTACATTCCTACCCTCACCACGGTAACCAGGATCTACGTTCCTACTCTCACCATGGTAACCAGGATCTACGTTCCTACACTCACCATGGTAACCAGGATCTATGTTCCTACCCTCACCATGGTAACCAGGATCTACGTTCCTACACTCACCATGGTAACCAGGATCTATGTTCCTACCCTCACCATGGTAACCAGGATCTATGTTCCGACCCTCACCATGGTAACCAGGATCTATGTTCCTACCCTCACCATGGTAACATTGATCCATGGAGACAAAGAAATAATCTGATGGATCAGCCTAATTTGTGTCCAGTTTGCCACAAATTAAGGATTATGAATAATGGACGATAATGGACGTTTTTGCCATTGCAGCAATGAGAAAACGTTCTACCCAATCAGAGAACAGAGATGACGATGTGGCATAAAACGAAGCATCTGTCCTCCATGTTTGTAGTTCTGTAAATCCACCATGCTATACGGTCTGTGTTGGTAACGATTCCCCAGATTGTTCCCAGAATAATAAAGTCCCCGCCTACAGAGGAGTGAGTGAACCTCAAAACTGTGAGGTCAGACTGTTTCCATGGAGTCTAAGAAACAGTCTGATGAATCAGGGTGATATGGGTCCAGTTTACCACAGAGGGTCCAGAAAGACCTGCAGGACATGGTCACCCTCATTTTAAACTTCCTAAAGAGTCGAAGAGTCGAGTCCTAAAGAGCTCTTTCAGCAAGAGGTGAACCAATGGCGTCATAATGAACTCTTTTGACCTCGAGTGGGAGGTTATAGAAGTTCATCTGTGAGTTTAATCGGGTGAGCAAACACTTCTGGGCCTTTACTGTTTCCTGACAAGTGGACAGACGGTGTCATTCTGATCTACAAAGATTCAAACCTCAGAACGTGTCACACGACCCACTGCTGTAACACAACCATCAGTCCATGTTCCACGTTGGTTAGTTTAGACTCATTCTTTATTTTACTAACCTAAACACAAATGTTTAGATTTAAGCGACCCTTCCCTTTTGTCACACTAACATAAGCAGCGTCTGTATGGATCTTTAGACCTGCGTAAACATTGGCTCTTAGTGGACTTACCAGAGCTCAGGTCACGGGATCAATACCGAGGTGATCTTCTCTGCTTTTTTAAAACAACAATGTTTTATTTTTATTTGTTCTTTTTGTTCAAAACTCCAAATGTTCACATTTAATTTTTCTAAAACAAGTCAGGGAGGAAATAAGTTTATTACAATATATATTTTTCAAATGCTGCACTGATTCCAAACAGTCCGGTCTGTCGTCTTCCGCTTATCTTGGGCCTGGTCGCTGGGGCAACAGTCTCAGACAGTAAGCACATGCTGCATCCTCCAGCTCACCCGGAAGGATCCTGAGCCATTCCCTGGCCAGCTGTGAGACATAGTCTCTCCAGCAGGTCCGGGGTCTGCCTGTTGGTCTCCTCCCGGTGGGACGAGCCTGAAACACCTCACCAGCAAGGTGCTCGGGGGGGCATCCTGACCAGATGCCCGAACCACCCCATCTGGCTCCTCTCAACCCAGAGGAGGAGCGGCTTGACACCAAGCTCCTCCTGGATGGCAGAGCTCCTCATCTTTCTGCGTGGAGGTCATACATGTTAGGTTGATTGGCTGCTATGAAATTGCCCCTAGCAATGAGTGTGTGTGTGTGTGTGTGTGTGTGTGTGTGTGTGTGTGTGTGTGTGTGTGTGTGTGTGTGGATGGTTGTCTGTGTGCATGGCCTTGCAACGGACTAGCGACCTGTTCGGGGTGTGCCCAGCCTCTCACCTGAGATCAGCCGGGATAGGCTCTGCACTCCTTACCACCCAGTAAGACTAAGTGGTTCAGAAAAACCGTTGTCCAGTTTTACCCTACTGATGATGTGTTGTTGCAGTAGTGATTTTAACCACTTGTTCCTGTTGTGGACTTAATGACAACACATTTAGTCCACATGTGTTGCCATGTAGACTAAAATCTGTTTCTTTAATGTTTTCTCAGCTGGTTGTCTCTACGCAAAATTAACAAAACTTTTTCTTTGAGATTTCTCAAAGACCTTTTGAAGGACTTTCAGTGTCTCTGCTTTGAGCTGGAGGATGCGGCCGGGGTGAGAGAAGCCTGGGCTTCTGTCTGAGGCTGTTGTTCCCCGGCGACCCGGCCCCGGATGAGCAGAAGACGACGGAATGAAATTTACTTGATGCATCGTTTTAGCCCGAAAGTGAAACAACTGATGCAAGTAAAGATTTTTCAAACCACACATTGATGTGATTCGACATGTTTTTGGCTGTTAATTTACTGCCGTTAAGTAAAATAAATGTATCAATATTCAAGAAGTTTGAACAGAAATTTTGTCTTGATTTACGTCTAAACTCAAATCCACGCTTTACAAACACATAACGTTCAAATTATCAAATCAAAAGATAAAAATTTGGTGAAATCTGTGCACAATGTGTTTTTATTTGTTAATAATAATCCATCAGTGCGGCCACATGTGGTGAAGGGACGTCAGAGTTCAGGAACATCAATGATTCATGCATGTTTGTAATAAGCAGACGTCTGCAAGCCGCTTTGGTGTTACGACTTGAAATTCTGGGAAATCTTAAGTGAAGTAAATGTAGTTTTTTAATCCCTGGATTAGCATGAGACCTGCTAATGGCCAGGAATGGACCTTTCAGTCCTGGTGCCCCTTAACCCCAGGCAACTTGGTGGGTATATGTGATGGAGATGGACTTAAACCTCCAGCTGCTGCAGGCTTTAGGTGGAAAAACTTCAAGCTGGGACTCACCCGCTCCCTCGCTCACTCCCTCGCTCGCTCGCTGTGACCAAAACAAAAGAAAAACATTACAACAATCATTTGATTTGGTTTGTTTTTTTGAGAAATGGGAATAAGTTTAGATCAAAAGACACCAAACGGATCAGACCAGCATGGACATATCTGCATGTGTGTGCGTACGTGCGTGCGTGTGTGTGTGTTTACGACTAGAGGATAAGAACTACAGCTTAGCCCGACTAGTTTGGCAGAGACGGGCTCCTAAACAGTGATTAAAAAGCAGTTAGCAGCACCTGCTGTAAAAAAATGGAGAAAAATTCTTCTCTATTTTGGGAAGACGATGGTCCTGGGCTCAGAGGGAACATTAGAAACCCCTCCCCCTTTCAGCATCTCCCTTCAGGGGGCGCCACAGCAAGTCAGTTCCTTCCATCTAACCCTATCTGCTGCATCCTCTTCAGTCACACCAACTATCTTCATGTCTTCCTTCACTGTATCCATGAACCTCCTCTTTGGTCTTCCTCTAGTCCTCTTTCCTGGTGGTTCCAAACCCAGCATCCTTCTTCTGATGTACTCTCTCTCTCTCCTCTGCACATGTCCAAACCATCTCAGTCTGGCCTCTCTGACTTTAAAACCTCTAACATGTGCTGTTCCTCTGATCCTGTCCATCCTGGTCACTCCCAGAGAGATCCTCAGCATCTTCGTCTCTGCCACAAACATCTCTGTTTCCTGTCTTTTCCTCAGTGACACTGTCTCTAGACCAAACAGCACGGCCGCTCTCACTACACTGTCTCTAGACCAATCAGCATGGCCGCTCTCACCACACTGTCTCTAGACCAATCAGCACGGCTGCTCCCACCACACTGTCTCTAGACCAATCAGCATGGCCGCTCTCACCACACCGTCTCTAGACCAATCAGCATGACCGCTCTCACCACACTGTCTCTAGACCAATCAGCATGGCCGCTCTCACCACACTGTCTCTAGACCAATCAGCATGGCCACTCTCTCCATGGTTTTGCACACTTTTCATTTCATTTTATCTGAAACTCTTCTATCACACATCACACCTGATACTTTTCTCCACCTGTTCCAGCCTGCCTGCACACGCTTCTTCACCGCTTCTCTACACTGTCCATTGCTCTGGACTGTTGATCCTCTGTACTTAAAATCTTCCACCTTCTTCTGGTTCGATACACTTTAATGTTTCTAAATCTTCAAGTTTTTCTGTCCTTAAACCTAAAAACGTTATTTGATATTTTGGGTCAAAGGCATTAAGGATGCGGTCACAATCCTGACAACCACTGAGGTCACACTTTAACATGCCAGAGGAGGCATTATGTTTGACACACTGGCGTTGATTAAAGATTTTCATCGCCAGTCGCCATGGCGAAAGTAAAAGAAGAACATCATGACATGACGTCTGTCCACAAACGATGCCTCAAATCTTGAAGTGCGAGTCCCACAAAGCGTGAAATATCAGACATGGAGTGAGCGGCTGTTGGCAGGGAGAAGTGGAAACGCTGCTTGATGTGAGAGGACGTTGGGTTAGTTTATGGATGCCTGTGTGTTCCTCTCAGATGTCATCCCAGACAGTCCGCTGAAGCTGCGGCCTGTGTTTTAGGACGCTGATTATTTATGTACCTGCAATGAATTTTCAGTCCCGCTCGCCATGTACCAAACCTCCCACATCCCCCCTTCCTGAAACCAGATGGAAGAGGGTAACCACAAAAAGCAGCCGACTTCAGGGACGTCTGAAGATGTGAATTCAGCACATGCTCGGCAAAATTATACCAGTCTGAAGGCTGAGGTTTGTTTCTCACAAAGCTCTGTGAGAACAAACACAGGGATCCCACAGTCAGACCTCGGCCTGCTTTATTGGAGAACAGGATGGATTTACATGATAAATATAATCAAATGTGCGGCGTGATGCAGTGATCGTGTCTGGTCGACTAACGCATCGTTCACATCTGCAAGAGCTGCATCAGAATCCATTAACAGCGGACTCTTATTGGAGATGGAAATCTCCTGCACCATCATCTTACTCCATCAGCTTATCCCGTTTTAGCAAAGCATCTGAGTGCTCTGAAAAAACACGGCATCACCGACGGAGAGAGCCTAATCCAGTGATTGGTTTTACCTTATCACACAACTTAAGGAGTGTACACTTCTAAGCTGATGGATTGAACCTCTGTTCGATACAGGTTTGCAAAACTGAATCTGTTGAGCCTCAAAGATTTGATATGGGTATTTAAAGCTCTGCGCGGCATTAACCGCAGAGCACAACAAATAGCCTGCCTTTTAACAGGGCCGGGGAATCCCCGGGCCAGCCGGGATGCAAATTGAAATGATCCAAGAGTGGATTGAGAAGGTGAGGGTGGGCTCGGATGAGGAGAATGAAGAGCTGTATGAATGAAACCAAGGTCCTGCTGGGTTGGTTATGATTAGCCTCATCATACTGGCAGGTGTTTCTCCCTCTGCAGACTGTTCTAGTTTAAATTTAAAACCCACAGGTCAGATAGATTTGGACTGATTTCAATGAAAGCTGAAATACTCATCAGGTACCACAGGTCTACGTTGTTTTTCTAATCTAGTCGAGCAAAAGTGAATCAAACCAGACACCGATTGATGGATCCTGGAGGTAAACATTAACCAGGTCAAGCTGACCACAGGACGTAGCTGTGCTGAGTAAGAGGGCAGCTCAGCTGTTTGACTTCTTCTTCACCTTCCTCCATCTCCCTTCAGGGGGCACCGCATCAAGTCACTTTCTTCCATCTAACCCTATCTGCTGCATCTTCTTCAGTCACACCAACTATCTTCATGTCTTCCTTCACTGTATCCATGAACCTCCTCTTTGGTCTTCCTCTAGGCCTCTTTCCTGGTGGTTCCAAACCCAGCATCCTTCTTCTGATGTACTCTCTTCTCTTCTAACTCTTCTATCACACATCACAAACATTTCAACCTTTTCCTTTAAATTTTGTTTCTTCTTTTTGCTTTTATTTTATTAACTTTTGTTCAGAAACAACTCCATATAGCTCCTCTCGACCTGGTGGAGGAGCGACTCCTCCCGAATGGCAGAGCTCCTCACCCGATCTCTGAGTGAGAGTCCAGCCACCCTTTGGAGGAAGCTCATTTCGTCTGCTTGTATCGCGATCTCATGCTTTTGGTCACCACCCACAGCTGGTGACCATAGGTGAGGGTAAGAACGTAGATCCTGGTTACCATGGTGAGGGTAGGAGCGTAGATCCTGGTTACCATGGTGAGGGTAGGAACATACTGTAGATCCTGGTTACCATGGTGAGGGTAGGAGCGTAGATCCTGGTTACCATGGTGAGGGTAGGAACGTAGATCCTGGTTACCATGGTGAGGATTGGAACGTAGATCCTGGTTACCATGGTGAGGGTAGGAACGTAGATCCTGGTTACCATGGTGAGGGTAGGAACATAGATCCTGGTTGCCATGGTGAGGGTAGGAGCGTAGATGCTGGTTACCATGGTGAGGGTAAGAACGTAGATCCTGGTTACCATGGTGAGGGTAGGAACATAGACCCTGGTTACCATGGTGAGGGTATGAACATAGATCCTGGTTACCATGGTGAGGGTAGGAACATAGACCCTGGTTACCATGGTGAGGGTATGAACATAGATCCTGGTTACCATGGTGAGGGTAGGAATGTAGATCCTGGTTATCATGGTGAGGGTAGGAACGTAGATCCTGGTTACCATGGTGATGGTAGGAACGTAAATCCTGGTTACCATGGTGATGGTAGGAACGTAAATCCTGGTTACCATGGTGATGGTAGGAACGTAGATCGACTTGTAAATGGAGAGCTTTGCTTTTCGGCTCAGCTCTTTCTTTACCACGACAGACTGATACAGCGTCCTACTTATTGCTGACACCGCACCGATCCGTCTGTAGATCTCCCGCTCTATCCTTCCCCCACTCGTGAACAAGACCAAAAGATACTTAAACTCCTCCACTTTTGTTTTCATTTGCTTTAATAAGTAAGAAATTCAATGTTCAGAATCAATCAATTATTAAATTTAATGTTATTTATCATTTGAAGATTTATTTGGACAATTTTAACAAATGAATAATAACGAAAACATTTTGATCATTTATCAACATAAAACTAAATTTTTAAATAACCAGCTGATTAGTGAAAACTGGTTTGCTAGGACGCTTTAAACGGGTTTTAGCATACGGTGATAAGTCAGGCCCTCGTTAGTAATGAGCTGGCCTCTCGTGCGGACGTGAACCAGACTTTACATCTTTCGTTCATCAAGTAAACTGTGATTCCTCGGTTTTTCCTGAATTTATTTTATAAGAAAGTAAAACCAACATGAGGAGTGTTACAGACGGCACAGCTGAAGGATTTCTGTCCCAAGTCTTTTCGATACAAACAGCATGTCGACATGATTTCTCCTGCATTAGGAGCGATGGGAGGGTCTCACACACACCGCAGCCAGACTGAGCGGCAAACGCCGCTTTGCTTCAATTATCTCTGATTCTCACCAACGTGCCAAGTCCTGGCCGAGAAGGAGCGGTGCAGAACATCTGACACAAAGATTCAAAATTACCAGAGTTTTTATTCGGCCAAAAAAACTCAGTTATTTTACTGCAGGGAAGCCAGAAGGAGGAGTGCCAGGTGAGGAGCACACACACATACACACACACACCCACGCACACACACACACACACACACAGACACACACACACACACACAGACACACACACACACACACACACACACACACATTGACACAGAGACACACACATACATACACACACACACACACACACACACACACACACACACACACACACACACACACACACTGAGACAGACAAAGAAACACACATAAAGAAGACAGTACACACAGAGACACAACATACACACACTGATACGCTAACACACACACACAAGCATGCACATCACACACTTACAGATACACACACTAACGTGCATACATAAAAACACACAAAGATACGATCTAACACACACACACACACACTCACACGCACACACACACACACACTGACACACACAAACCCTCATACACTCACACACGTATACATCCATACATGAAAACACACATTCACACAAAATATGTACATGCACACACACACACACACACACACACACACACACACACACACACAGTTACATACACATTTGCACACACACACCTACAGACACAGATGTGCACATACACTGAAGCCTACACACACTCATACACATACATACACACATACACACATACAAACACATTCACACACACACACATTCACTCACACATTCACTCACATACGCACATACACGCATACACACACACACACGCTCACATACACACAGTCACACACGTACACTCACTCACACAAACACACACACACACATACACACACTCACACACACTCACATAAACACACACTCACACACACATCATATTCAAACACACAGAAACTCATACGTACACACACATAAACATATACATTCATATACAGACACACACACATACACACACTCACACACATACATTCATATGTAAACACACACATTTAAACCCATACGTACACACATATACATATACATTCATATACAGACACCGATACACTCACACACACACACACACACACACACACTCACACACACACACACACACACACACACACACACACACACACACACACACACACACACACACACACACACAGTGACTCATGGTTGTTAGTCTGCATGGATGTGAGACCATAAAGCAGCGGCCCGGCTCTCGGGGGTACGCTGAGCTTTAATGGCTTCCACAACTTTAAAGAGCCCAAGTTTTAAATCCTGGGATCTTCTGTGAGGTCTCATGAGAGCTTTATTGTTTTCACTGTTAACCCTCTAAATGCCACTGAAACCAGCTGTGTGTCTGCTCATTACAGGGCAGGTGTGTGTGTGATCACCTGGCGTCCATGTTTCCAGTGTCAGGTTACACACTCCCAGATCGTCCCCGCGTACACCGTTAATCCACCGCTGACATGTTTTTTTTTTTAGAGATTTCGACCACGTTTGAACGTCGTTACCAGTGTTTTTATTTTTCATTCCTCAGTGTCGAAGTCGTTTTGAATACGATTCGAACGCCGTGGATTTTGTTCTCCGCCACGCCCACATTCTGACATAAACAGGAAGTGTTTTTGCAGAAGTTCTAAAGGCTCTTTACACTGTATTCACAGCCTCTCATGAGGTTTAAACTGTGTCATGCACATGCTCAGACTCAGGGGCGGAGCAAAAGACAGAGTTTAAAAGTTAAACTGAATACATTTATTAAAAAATTTGGGGGTAAAATCTCGTTATTTACACAACATAAGTTTCCATTCAGAGACGTTTGAGTTATTTTCAAACTTTTTCATCTTGTATTTGGATCCTATTTGAACGCCACAGATTTTGTTCGTGTTTGAGGATTTTGTTCTTTGACACGCCCACATTGTAACATAAACAGGAAGTGTTTTTGAAGTCGCAGTAAATACTTTTTACACTGTTTTGCTGCCTCACAGGAGATTTACGCTTTTACGCTGCATCATGCACAAGTCTAAGGAGTAGAAATAAGCACGAAGCGAGAGGAGGGGGGAATTAAAAACAGAAGAGAAGGAGTCCCACTGGCCTTTTTGGCTTGTGGGACTCCTGAAGCAGCTGACAGGTATCGGCGGGCGAAGCGGAACGCAGCTTCAGTGGTCATTGAGGCAAAGGCCCGAGCTTGGGAGGAGTTCGGCGAGACCATGGAAAACGATTTCCGAATGGCTTTAAAAAAATTCTGGTCCACCATCCGGCAGCTCAGGAGAGGCAAGCAGTGCACCATCAACACTGTTTACGGTGGGGACGGGGAGCTGCTGACCTCGACTCGGGACGTTTTGGATCGGTGGAAAGAACACTTTGAAGACCTCCTCAATTCCACCAACATGTCTTCCGATGAGGAGGTAGAGTCTTTGGAATCCGGTATGGGTCGTCCTATCTCTGCTGTCGAGGTCGCCGAGGTAGTCAAAAAGCTCCGTGGCGGCCGGGCTCCGGGGGTGGATGAGATCCGCCCGGAGCTCCTAAAGGCGCTGGATGGTGTTGGGCTGTCCTGGCTGACACGCCTTTACACCATTGCATGGACATCGGGGACAGTGCCTCTGGATTGGCAGACTGGGGTGGTGGTCCCTCTTTATAAGAAGGGGGATCGGAGGGTGGGCTCCACTCCTCAGCCTCCCTGGGAAGGTCTATTCGGGGGTACTGGAGAGGACGCTCCGTTGGATTGAAGAGGAGCAGTGTGGTTTCCGTCCCGGACGTGGAACTACGGACCAGCTCTATACCCTCTTCAGGATCCTGGAGGGGTCGTGGGAGTTTGCCCAACCAGTCTCCATGTGTTTTGTGGATCTGGAGAAGGCATTCGATCGTGTCCCTAGGGGACTCCTGTGGGGGGTGCTCCGGGAGTACGGAGTCTCAGAGCCCTTAGTACGGGCTGTCCGGTCTTTGTACGACCGGAGCCAGAGCTTGGTCCGTATAGCCGGCAGTATGTCGATTCCATTTCCAGTGAGAGTTGGACTCCACCAAGGCTGCCCTTTGTCACCGATTCTGTTCATCACCTTTATGGACAGAATATCTAAGTGCAGCCGAAGCGTTGGAGGGATCCAGAAGAGAAACTGAATACATTTAATTTAGTCAAATATGGCACTATCCCCAAATCAAAATCATACCCTAGGTTTTTTGCTATTTCATTCATGCGTGTTTGTGTCGTTTACAAACATTCTCGTCCAGTATTTAGACTCTGTTCGAACGCCACGGATTTTGTTCTTGACCAAGTATTTTGTTCTCTGGTATGTTTACATTCCAAATATACAGGAAGTGTTTTTATGGTTGTTTCATTTTTTATGTTAATTTACCAAAATTCAAATTTAAAATATAGTTTTTTGGCTAAATATTATTAATAGTTTTCTGCCACGCCCACATTCTGATGTAAACAGGAAGTGTTTGAATGCAGGTGTTCTACTCATGCTTAGTCCATGTTAATGCACAGAAAATAAGAGTTTAAAGAAATATGCATAAAGTTCGCTGACACTGTATTTGCAGCATCTATTGAGATTTACACTGTGCCATCCATGCACATGCATAGGGGACAGGACAGAATGAGAAGCAAGAGGAGGGGGGAATTCACAGTGTCAAAAACTAAAGTGCAACCAAATAAATTAAAGTACAAGCGGTGCTTTTATTTTGGTAAATAAGACATTTCTAAGTGAACAAAATGATCCATTTTAAATCTCTTCTTCTCCTTTCATCGTTTCCCTCCAGGGGGCGTTACAGCAAGTCAGTTTCTTCCATCTAACCCTATCTGCTGCATCCTCTTCAGTCACACCAACTATCTTCATGTCTTCCTTCACTGTATCCATGAACCTCCTCTTTGGTCTTCCTCTAGTCCTCTTTCCTGGTGGTTCCAAACCCAGCATCCTTCTTCTGATGTACTCTCTCTCTCTCCTCTGCACATGTCCAAACCATCTCAGTCTGACCTCTCTGACTTTAAAACCTCTAACATGTGCTGTTCCTCTGATCCTGTCCATCCTGGTCACTCCCAGAGAGATCCTCAGCATCTTCATCTCTGCTTACTGTTAATTATATTAATCTGTGTGTACCACCCTGCCCTCTTTCACTGGGACTGCAAGCATCAGTTTGGGGACAAACGACAGGGTTAATGTTTTTAAGTGAAAGTACCAGTATGTAGGACGTGCTCATTATTCAGCAAAAGATCGTGGAAGCTTTTTGCTGAATCAGCAGACCCCCTCCATCGGGCCCAGATTGAATTTTCATCGTGTATCCATCATCGGAGGGACTGCGGCGGTCTGCGAGGCGGATCCCTAGCCTCATGCTTAGAAAAAAAACTCATTTAGAAGAATCTGGAAAGCTTCTTCAGACACAGTAAAACTGTATTAAACAGAGAAGCAGAGAAGCCTGCTGGCGTTGAAACCTAATTCAATTTTTTATTCTCCTAAATCACGCAGATGCCACCATTTTTTTTTTTTTTTTTTTGTTAATTATTCATTTAGAGTCACACTTGTAGAAAAAATCTTTGTGTTTAAAGTCACAGCAGCAAACGAGGAGCTCTCTGTCTATCATTTTTATGCCTCCATGAAGAACTCGGGCTGCCCGTGCATCTGAATACAATATCTCCCAAACGGCTGGAGAGATTGTAATTAAACTGCCCACAGTTACTCAGTGCGGATGGGTGCAGCATCAGCAATAACTAGGACGCTGCATTGGTCAGTGATGGTGAAGAAAGAGCTGAGCCGAAAAGCAAAGCTCTCGATTTACAAGTCGATCTACGTTCCTACCCTCACCATGGTAACCAGGATCTACGTTCCTACCCTCACCATGGTAACCAGGATCTAGGTTCCAACCCTCACCATGGTAACCAGGATCTACGTTCCTACCCTCACCATGGTAACCAGGATCTACATTCCTACCCTCACCATGGTAACCAGGATCTACGTTCCTACCCTCACCATGGTAACCAGGATCTACGTTCCTACCCTTACCATGGTAACCAGATCTACGTTTCTACCCTCACCATGGTAACCAGGATCTACGTTCCTACCCTCACCATGGTAACCAGGATCTACGTTCCTACCTTCACCGTGGTAACCAGGATCTACATTTCTACCTTCACCGTGGTAACCAGGATCTACATTCCTACCCTCACCATGGTAACCAGGATCTATGTTCCTACGGTCACCATGGTAACCAGCTGTGGATGGTAACCGAAAAAATGAGATTGCGGATACAAGTGGCCGAAATAAGCTTCTTGCACACGATGGCTGGGCTCTGGTGTGGAGCCGCTCCTCCTTCAGGTCGAGAGGAGCCAGATGGGGTGGTTCAGGCATCTGGTCAGAATGCCCCCTGAGCACTTCGCTGGTGAGGTGTTTCAGGCACGTCCCACTGGGAGGAGACCAAGATGCAGACCTTGGACCTGCTGGAGAGAATATGTCTCACAGCTGGCCGGGGAACGACGCAGGATCCTTCCGGGTGAGCTGGAGGATGCAGCCAAGGTGAGAGAAGCCTGGACTTCCCGTCTGAGGCTGTTGCCCCTGCGACCTGGCTCCAGATGAGCGGAAGATGATTGAACGGAACCTTACACATGCTTCAACCTAATTTTCACATGGACCTCAAACAGTCGTTATTAACAGAGCGCAGGCGGAGACGAATTCTTCAACGCCTTCATCCTAACTTTGTTTCCCTGTTCATTTTCCCTCAGACCTCTCCCTCCCCCGCCCGCCCACCCTGCTGTGCGGAGTGTCAGGCTGGAAGATATGATTGTATCATCAGGTATTGATCGCAGCCCATCCTGCTCCATTGCTTCGTATTGATTCCTCCTCCTACTGCCAGGGGAGGTCTGAAATTGGTCTTTGAATTTCACCTCTGCTTTGCTTTTTATTTTGCAGGAAAACATCCATGCAGTGCTTTGGCCTCATCTCACTGCTCGTCTTTTATTTTCCTCCAGTTCTCTTTAAATCAAGGGTTTGTGTAAAATCTTATTGGAGGTAAAAAAAAAAAAGATTCCACACATTTAAAATGTACCTGATGTTTTTTTATTTCATATGTTTGACTCATTTTCAAACTTTTCCATCTGATATCCCACTACTATTCCAAAGCTAAGGTCTTAGCCAAGGATTTTGTTCTCTGAAACGCCACCATTCTAATTGATAAAGTGCTTCTAGCAGGTGCTCTGCTCACGCTCGGTCCCAATACGAAATGCTGTTTTCATGTGAATACACCAAACAAGAAAATTTGAAGAACATTCGCTAGTTTTGCCAACTTGATATTTTTTACTGTCATGATCCTCTCACCTGCCACCAGAGGGAGCCCTGGACCTTCGCTCATCATCCTGATTAGGAACACCTGAGGGTGATTTGTCTGATGACACACACCTGTGGACCCTGCAGCCTGTTTAAAGGCAGTATCCCCTGACTTCCATGTTGGGTCATCCCCATCCTTCCCAGCCAGGTCTTCATGGCGTCCCGACGAAGTTTTCATTGAACTGTTATATTTTTGGACTTAATGACATTCTTTGTGATTAATCCTATGCATGTGCTTGACTTCTGTTAAATAAATCCTGTTTATGTCCTGAATTTGAGTCCTCTTCCTTCCACATCACAACATTTACTCTGTATCTGCAGCTTCATTATGTAGTGCACACGTCCATAGAGTGGGACCGACCGAGAAGTGAGAAACCTGAAACGAAATAAATGTATTTACAAGCTTTTTTTCATAAAAAATATTTTTGTTGACTTCACAAAAGGTACCATAACTTATCCATAAATGCTTTCAGATAAGAATTTTTACCCCAAAAATATCTCCTTTTTATTTTAGAACATTAGAAATTGTCCAACCTTTGCTTTTTTTAGTTTAAATTTCTGGCATCAAAACGCTGGAAAGAACAATGATAGCAATAAACAGGATGCGCAGTGGCCTCATGGCAAGAATGTCGGGGGTTTGAGTCTCGGAGGGGGAGCGAGGATTGAAACTGTGTGTAGTTTGCATGTTCTCCAGTGTATGTGTGGGTTTACTCTGGTTTCTTCCTTAAACATACATGTTAGGTTGATTGGCTGCTTTAAAATTACCTCTAGAAATGAGTGTGTATATTTGGACGGTTGTCTGTGTGTGTGGCCCTGCAACAGACTGGCGACCTGTTTGGGGTGTACGCTGCCTCTCACCTGAAAGTAGGGATAGGCTCTGGCACTCCTTGAGACCATGGTAGGGATACTGTAAGTGGTTCAGAAAATGAATAAAAAGCAACAAACAACATAGAAATATGGCTTCAACTTTCAATTTTAAGTCAAAAACTCAATGTTTTCTGTTCAACATTTTTTTAATATTTCAAGCTTACAAAAGGGTTCAACTGATTGATGATCTCACCTTATTTTTAATTGCATGAAGCATATCTGTTTCAAAATTTTGGGTTTGATAAACAGAATAAAATGGATTTAAATAGAAAGTAAAATGTAACATTTTAACCTGCTATGGTTTATTAATTCTCTACTGAGGAAATTAACGTGTTCGGTAGCTCCAAGAAGCTCAAGAGAGAGAGAGCTCCAAACAGCTTCAGAACAGCTGCTAGGTGGTGCCGAGTTGGGTGGGATGGAGCTGGAACAGCCACTTGTTGGAACAGCAGGTTGGTGAAACACACGACAGTTGTCTCTACGTTGGGCGGAGTGTGGGTTACCGTGGCAACGATGTTTAAAACTCTAGTGAATCATAACAAGATCTTAAACTGTCAGTAAATTCTACGATGAATGTACTGTTAATTTAATTATTATATTAATTAATCACATTTAAAATCTCAGCTCTTTTAAATTAAACCTCATAAAAGTTCATTTAAAATCATTTTATTTTATTTCTATGTTTTGATTAAATTATGAGCTTTAATTTGATTTAAAAAAAAGTCTTAGACTCGAGTGAAAATATTAGTTTGTTTATTTTCATTCTTATGAATTTAAAATTGATTTCAATAATTTTCTGACTTGTTTTGACTTAAATTTTATTCCATTTACGTATTTTATGTTCAAGACGAATGTTTTTATGAAGGTTTGATTTTAAAAAAAAAAATCAAATATCATCAATAAAAATAGTGTTTTGGTCTCAAATTTGCAAAACCTAATCTTTAAAAAAAAAAAAAAAAAAATCCTAATTTTTGATTGAAAATGATTGTATTGGGATTTAATTTATTTTTATTAGGTCTCTAGTCTCTGCAGTTTTTTTATGATCTGAATAAAATCAATAATAAATTATCAATAAAAACAGATCAAACCAGTGTTTTCTGTGTTTATTTCCCTCCTTTTGGAACTCTGGGTGAAATCCAACCTGCTCTGCAGGAATGTCGTCTCACTACGTTTAAATTTACTGGAAAATATGAGTCTGTCATCAGAAGCCATCCATCAGTCTGCCGAAGCTGATTTATTTATTTGGAAATGTGATTATGAGGCAACTTTCAGGTCCTAATCTGTCACATCTGAGGACGGTTTGGCTGCTTTGCTCATCTTGTAAACCACTAAGCTGTATTTTAACTGGAGCTTAGAGAAAGAATATCAGTGAGAGGATGAAGCATCTGCAGCAACATTTAGCAAGTGTACACGAGTCGAACATCAGGTTGGATCCGGTTTGAGGATGTTTACAATCTCACTTAATGAAACATCAAAGCTTAAAATGTGACGAAGAAGAAAAACTACTTCTGGGAAAACATCGCATTGTAGACGCGTCGTTACCATAATTAAACCATTTTGGTTTGTTTTTTCTTCTAAAGTGCTTATTTCTCAACGGGATGTGGGGGTTGCTGGAGGCGAGAGGCAGGGTACACTCCGAACATGTTGCCTGTCTATTGTGGGCGCAGACATACAGACAACCATCTACACACATTCATTCCTAGGGACAATTTAGTAACAGCCAATCTACCCGACGTGCATGTTTTTGGAGGAAACCAGAGAAAACACTCACATACAGGGAGAACATGCAAACTACACACATAAAGACCAGTGTTTCAAACCTTGTACCCACACAGGATTCAAACCCCTGACCTTCTTGCTGTGAGGCCACCGTGCTGCCTGAAAGTCATGCAGAGATTATTTATGTGAAAACATTAGTTTTAAAGTTTTATTTAATGAGTGTTTTTTAATTTGATTGAATTCAAGGATTTGTTTATTTTCAAACATCCATTTTTTTTGGGTCAAATTTGCATAATTAATCTGTAAATTTGCATAAATTAATCTGTGATTAAGTTTACATGTAAAAGCATTAATTTTGTGTGAAATTTTAATATAACAGATGTTTGATTAGATTAAAATAACTCTGGTTTATTTTAGACTTTAACAAAATTATATCTTTATTTCCATTAATATGAATTCAAAATGTTTTTGTTTTTATCACATATTAATAGAAAAGTTTTATTCCAGAAGAATATTTATGTTTAGGTACTGATTTGGATTTTTTTAAATCTGTTAAAATCACATTTAATGGTTCATTATATTTTATTAACTTGATTAAAAGATTACTTAAATATTAAAGAGAAAAGATTCTGGTTTGTTTTGTTAGCATGTTACCATAGCAACGATCTGTTTACACAACATGTAACACGTTTTTTATTTGCTTAAAACTAACGTAAAGTAGTGTGACGTTTTAAAAAGTCACTCGTTCATATTCTGAACCACTTATCTCTGTCGGGTTATGCCCAAAAATACCCAACTGCAGACAAGATGGTATTCATGGGTGCCGCCATTTCTCCACTTCGCTTCTGGAAGTGCCTTGGGTGCTGTCATTTCACTAATGTCTGTACGTATTTAAGAGGTTTTTTTTTTTTTTATGGTAGATGTACACTCACCGGCCACTTTATTAGGTACACCATGCTAGTAACGGGTTGGACCCCCTTTTGCCTTCAGAACTGCCTCAATTCTTCGTGGCATAGATTCAACAAGGTGCTGGAAGCATTCCTCAGAGAGTTTGGTCCATATTGACATGATGGCATCACACAGTTGCCGCAGATTTGTCGGCTGCACATCCATGTTGCGAATCTCCCGTTCCACCACATCCCAAAGATGCTCTATTGGATTGAGATCTGGTGACTGTGGAGGCCATTTGAGTACAGTGAACTCACTGTCATGTTCAAGAAACCAGTCTGAGATGATTCCAGCTTTATGACATGGTGCATTATCCTGCTGAAAGTAGCCATTAGAAGTTGGGTACATTGTGGTCATAAAAGGATGGACATGGTCAGCAACAATACTCAGGTAGGCTGTGGCGTTGTAACGATGCTCAATTGGTACCAAGGGGCCCAAAGAGTGCCAAGAAAATATTCCCCACACCATTACACCACCACCACCAGCCTGAACCGTTGATACAAGGCAGGATGGATCCATGCTTTCATGTTGTTGACGCCAAATTCTGACCCTACCATCCGAATGTCGCAGCAGAAATCGAGACTCATCAGACCAGGCAACGTTTTTCCAATCTTCTATTGTCCAATTTCGATGAGCTTGTGCAAATTGAAGCCTCAGTTTCCTGTTCTTAGCTGAAAGGAGTGGCACCCGGTGTGGTCTTCTGCTGCTAAAGCCCATCCGCCTCAAAGTTCGACGTACTGTGCGTTCAGAGATGCTCTCCTGCCTACGTTGGTTGTAACGGGTGCTTATTTGAGTCACTGTTGCCTTTCTATCAGCTCGAACCAGTCTGGCCATTCTCCTCTGACCTCTGGCATCAACAAGGCATTTCCGCCCACAGAACTGCCGCTCACTGGATATTTTTTCTTTTTCGGACCATTCTCGGTAAACCCTAGAGATGGTTGTGCGTGAAAATCCCAGTAGATCAGCAGTTTCTGAAATACTCAGACCAGCTCTTCTGGCACCAACAACCATGCCACGTTCAAAGTCACTCAAATCACCTTTCTTCCCCATACTGATGCTCGGTTTGAACTGCTGGAGATTGTCTTGACCATGTCTACATGCCTAAATGCACTGAGTTGCCGCCATGTGATTGGCTGATTAGGATTTAAGTGTTAACAAGCAGTTGGACAGGTGTACCTAATAAAGTGGCCAGTGAGTGATATCAGCAATTGGTCCTTTTTAGCACACCAGTATAAAAGTCCATATTACGCATGCGCAAAGATGGAGCGGTCAACCCCTGGGAGAGAGATGGAGAAATAGGGTTCTAGGACATTTCAGCCTCAGAGATTTCAGCCACGGACATTTGGGCCAAAAACCTATTTTATGTAAAAAATTGTGATATTTTATGTAAAACATTGTGTCCGACTCCGTGAAGCGTGCCCTGCGTCGCATCCGGGCTGCACACCGTCCGCAGGATCCTCAGTCTCTGCAGGACCTGGCCATCACCGGCGACTGGGCATCCCACCTCCACTATGACAATGGGCAGGAAGCAGATGAGCATGTCATCATCTTCACCACCCCACGTCATCTGCAGGAGCTAGCAGCCTGTGATGAGTGGTGCATGGATGGCACCTTTTCGGTTTCTCCAAGGCTCTTCACCCAGCTCTACGTGATCCAGGGTCGGTCCCGAGGCCTCTATCTTCCTTCCTAGTACACCATCTTCCAAGCGTGGGAAGATGGTGTACCAGGAGCTTCAGGTTCGTCTCCACAACCTGGTGTTTGACTTAAACACAGGGAAGAAAACCATCCCTGCCTTCCATCGTGGCATCAGTCACTACCTTCGTGGAGGACAACCCAACTTGTAAAATATTGTGATATTTTATGTAAAAATATTTATTTTAAATGAACAGTTGCACTACAGAAAATAATTGCTTTTAGTCATTTTTATCCCATGGCTCAAATAGCCTAGGTTGCAGTTTTTTGGCTCAAATGTCCGTGGCTGAAAAGACCATTCACCGGAAAAATAGTGGTGCCCATGAACGCCATGTTGACTGTAGTTGGGTGCCTCAGTTACAGGAGTCGCTGGATCTATCCGGGCTGATTACAGGTGAGAGGCAGGGTACACCCTGAACAGATCGCCACTTTGTTGCGGAGCCATAGTGTAACATTGAGGTAATACTTCTCTTTAATTTTGAATTGGTTACTTTTTGTGTCTCTGCTTTCAGAATAAAACCCTTTTTTAAGACTATTTATAATTTCAAAATAAAACTAAAATAAAATAAAAATCGGATCTCTGCTTTTTGTGGATGATGTGGTTCTGTTGGCGTCATCGGACTGTGATCTCCAGCGCTCGCTGGATTGATTTGCTGCCGAGTATGAAGCGGCCGGGATGGGAATTAGCGCCTCCAAATCTGAGACCATGGTCCTCGCCCGGAAAAGGGTGGAATGCCCCCTGCGGGTCAGGGACAGGGTCCTGCCCCAAGTGGAGGAGCTTAAGTATCTCGGGGTCTTGTTCACGAGTGGGGGAAGGATGAAGCGGTAGATCGACAGGCGGATCGGTGCGGCATCAGCAATAACTAGGACGCTGCATCGGTCCGTCGTGGTAAAGAGAGATCTGAGCCGAAAAGCAAAGCTCTCGATTTACAAGTCGACCTATGTTCCTACCCTCACCATGGTAACCAGGATCTACGTTCCTACCATCACCATGGTAACCAGGCTCTACGTTCCTACCCTCACTATGGTAACCAGATCTACGTTCCTACCCTCACCATGGTAACCAGGATCTATGTTCCTACCCTCACCATGGTAACCAGGATCTACGTTCCTACCCTCACCATGGTAACCAGGATCTACGTTCCTACCCTCACCATGGTAACCAGGATCTACGTTCCTACCCTCACCATGGTAACCAGGATCTACGTTCCTACCCTCACCTATGGTAACCAGCTGTGGGTGGTGACCGAAAGAATGAGATCGCGGGTACAAGCGGATGAAATGAGCCTCCTCCGCAGGGTGGCTGGGCTCTCACTCAGAGATCGGGTGAGGAGCTCTGCCATCCGGGAGGAGCTCGGTGTCGAGCCGCTCCTCCTCCAGGTCGAAAGGAGCCAGATGGGGTGATTCGGGCATCTGGTCAGGATGCACCCCGAGCGCCTCGCAGGTGAGGTGTTTCGGGCACGTCCACCGAGAGGAGACCAAGGGGCAGACCCCGGACCCGCTGGAGAGACTATGTCTCACAGCTGGCCGGGGAACGACTTGGGATCCTTCCGGGTGAGCTAGAGGGTGGAGCCGGGGAGAGAGAGGCCTGGGCTGCCAATTTGAGGCTGTTGCCCCTGCGACCCGACCCCTTAACAAGCGGAAGATGACGGAGCAAAATGGAATAAAACTCCAGAAATTGCAGTAAAAAAATAAAAGTAGACCAAGTGTGTGTTTTTTTTCCAGCTTCGCTCCCGCTGCAGAGCTGCTCTTTTCATTAGAACTGATAAAAGCCATTATTCCAACAAACAGCCAAACAACATGACTCAGCTCAGTTTAATGAACTCTCTAATTTAATATGCCACCCTGCTTTGGTGGCAATAGATTCAAATCTAATCTGGGCCAAAACTGATTAGGCCTATTAAGTGGTAATGGAGCGAGGGGCACTTAGCATGCTCGGAGGTTAAGCACCTCCATCCAAGGCGTGGCTGCTCTTTTGTTGTCCTGCTGTTAAGCTGATTGTGTTTTCTGACCAGCTGGCTGCTTGTGTGGTCTTTATTTTACCAGCTCTGGTATTCACACCAGTTCAAAGATGGACGTTTGGAATTAAAATCAAACAGAAAATAATCAAAGGAGGAAAAAAAAGAAAGAAAATTATATTTAAATGTGTATTTTTTAAAGTAAATTAACATAAGAAATCATTTTATTTTGAAATAATTCAGAAGATAAGAATGGTTGATGATGTGGAGCAGCATTCCTCATCCAGAGGTGGATGTTTTCTGCCACGGCACGCTCTCCTCACAGACACACACACACACACACACACACACACACACACACACACACACACACATATACACACACACACACAAAAGGCCGTGACACATCTCTGGCTTTTCATCCATCGATGGACAGAAAAAGAAAAAAGTGTAAAATTTAAGACTTTCATGTGTTTGGGAAGAAAATAAAAGAGCATTCTTTTATTCTGAAAAGAAAAATGTCTCAATTAGACGTGTTGAAATGTTTCAGGTTCTGGAGGAATAAAATATTTACTGGATTTAAACGAACAAAAAGAAACGTTTGACGTGATTTGATAAAAATTATGGACGATGATGAATAATTTTAACCTGATGAGAAATGAGTTTTTTTTAAAGTCTTTGTTCTTAAAGTTTAAAAGTTTCATTTGAAATGATTAACGACACGTACAGGAAACGATAACGTCTCCTCTTCGTGTTTATATTTAAGTCTTTATTTTTATTTAATGAGACAGAAGAAGAATCTTTCAGATGATTTTTTTTTCGGGTCTCTCTCCAGCAGGGACCAGATGCCATCTACTGGCAGGTTGACTTCACTCTGAAACCATCTTATAGTCTTTAAAACAAGAAAAACACAGCTTTAAACTCATTTAGTCACATTTTAATTAATCTAATTAATCTAAAAATAAATTATAATTGTTTTAAAAACAAAATGTTGGTCAGTTATTTAAATAAAATGAAAAAAAAGATGGAAAAACAAATTTTTGTCTTTAATTTTGTATGATTTTTTTTTATCTTCAGAAGTGTTAATTCTTGACCGGGTCGTGGGGATGGCGGAGCCTATCCTGGATGAGTCAAGGCTAGAGGTGGGGTACACTATCAACAGGTCACCAGTCTGTCACGAGCCACACACACACACACACACACACACACGACCATCCATATACACACTCATTCCTAGGGGTGATTTATTAACGACCAATCATGTTTGTTTTTGGAGGGTTAGAGGAAACCGGTGTAATAAACCTACTCATACATGGAGAACATGCAAACTACACACAGAAAGGTTAGTGTTTCAAGCCTTGTCTCCACTCGGGAGTCGAAGCCTGACCTTGTTGCTGTGATGCCACCGTGTTGTTTACCACACCGCCTTAAAATTGTTGTAAGTTTTTTATGGAGAGTTTTTATTTATTTACAAAATTCTATAATTTGTCAAAAATATTAAACAAATTTTGGAAGTTTTTTGAAAAACTGTTTGAATTCAGTTTCTTTTGAAAGCATTGATTTGGTTTTTAGCCGAGGATTTTGTTCACCGTCTCGCCCACATTGTAAACACAAGCAGGGAGCGTTTGGCAGGTGATCTGTTCATGCTCAGTCCCTCTCCTCGGCGCCATCTTTACATGATTAAAACAAAATAAAATGGACCAAGTTTTAAATTTCAGAATTCACCCGAAACATTTTTAACCAAAGATTTTAAAGAAAAATTTTCTTAATTTGAACCAATTAAAAATAATTTTATTGAAAGAAAAAAAAATCAATAATTTAATGAAACGACAAAGATTTTCTTCCCAGTTCCTGAAAATTGAGAAGTTTTTTGATGTGGTGGAGCAGCTGGGTTCCATCCTGTGTCCCTCCACCCTGTGTCCCTCCATCCTGTGTGTCCCTCCGTCCTGTGTGTCTCTCCATCCTGTGTGTCCCTCCGTCCTGTGTCCCTCCGTCCTGTGTCCCTCCATAATGTGTGTCCCTCCATCCTGTGCGTCCCTCCACCCTGTGTCCCTCCATAATGTGTGTTCCTCCATCCTGTGCGTCCCTCCCTGTGCGTCCCTCCCTGTGGATCCCTCCCTGTGTGTCCCTCCACCCTGTGTCCCTCCATCCTGTGCGTCCCTCCCTGTGTGTCCCTCCACCCTGCGACCCTCCGTCCTCCGTCCAGATGGTCATCTCTCTTTCTGTTTGCCTCCCCTCCATCCCTCCATCCAGCTGAGCCCAAGATGCCGCTCGCTGTTAACCAGCCTAAAAATATCCAGCCGGGCACAGCTGGCCCAAACCGTGTGTGTGTGTGTGTGTGTCTGTCTGTGTGTGTGTGTGTTTTTGAGACAAACGGTGAAAAAACATGTTTAAAAATGTTAATTTCTTTCATTCAATTAAAGATAAAAATTTCCAAGAAAATAAAGTTAAACAACATTTAAGTTCATATTTATGATGCAGTAAAACTTTAAACCATGGCAGCGCCACCTAGTGCTGCCACTCAGTCTTATTCCTCAGCCACTAGGTCAGGTTTTCCAGCGACATGTTCATTTTTCTTATTGAACATCGTTAAGATTTAAAAAAGGAAAAAAAAACAAAATATAAGTAAAACATAATATTTTTATTTTTAATGCGATAAAAATTTACAATAAAATGTGATTTTTTTTTTTTCTACTTTTTGTGTTTTTAAAATTTTTTTTGATTAGGTTCAATTTTCAAAAAAATAAATTTGTAGAATCATTTTGAGGGAAAATAAAACATGTTCAATATTTTTATCAAATTAAATGTTTAAAACCGTCTAATTAAAAAAAAAAATCCTAACGATAAAATGGCGTTTGTCTCAAAAGTGTTTTTCTGAGTCTCTTTTGAGTAAAAATTTTTTTTAATTCAGATTTTAAATCTTGAACAAACTCAAATCTTTTATAGTTTTTTTAAGGGTAAAGATGTCGTTTCCGTGGCGACGAAGTAATTCGGTTCATTTTACAGTTTTATTTTCTTTTTTTTTTTAGCTAAATGTTAGCGTCTGATTCCAAACACAAAGAAAAATGGCGGGAATTCAGTTTGTTTTTATGAAAATAAAGAAAAAGTTAAAGTTGTTTTATTTTAAATTAAATTTATGAACATGTTAATAATTTTGGAAAAAGATTATTTTTACAAAAATAAATAGAAAAAAATCAGATGAATGTTTTATTATTTAAAAATAAATTAAAAATGGAATTAAATTATTTTAAAAACAACGTTTTTAATTCTGTTCAGATTCTAAAATTGTTAAGAATTAAGATTAAAAATGTATTTTTATTGTTTTTGTTAAAAAAACATTAAAATGTCTAATTTTCTCTCATTAAAAATGTTTTTTTATTCATATATTTTTTTCAGAAAATCTGTTAAAGTTTTTTTTCAATTTTATGGATAAAAATGTCGAGATTAAAGAAAATTTTTTATTGTAAAAAAACAATTGTTTCAAATTTAATTGAAATAAAAAAGTCATGACGTCATGATTTAAAGAAACATGTCCAGCAAAATTTTGACAGAATAAAAAATTTTGACTACAAGACAAATTTGGCTTAAATTTCAGTTTCTTGTGTAAAATTAACAAAAATAAGAAATAATTCCTGTTTGATTTGAGTTTTTTTATTTATCGTTCATATTTTTTTTTTTCTGTAAGTCAGACCTTCAGGTGGGTGTTTTCCTCCTTCAGGACCACCTCCTCCCGACGTGGAGGATCTCCTCTGAGTTGTGTTTTTATCGTTTCTGGACTTAAGTGTAGGCCACTTAACTATCTAAGCTTTTGTAGTGATCATCCCATTTATCTGGGATTATTGCAGTGAATTTACTGTTTGGTCTTCTTCCAGGCCGAAAATGTCAAGTCCAAAGTCATGTATGCAGTAGCTTTATTCAGTAAGACCTTCACAGATCCGCCCAAAGCTGCTAGCAGTTGATCTTTGGATAGAGCATGAAATAAATAAATCCTCTTTAGCAGATCAATATTCATCCTATTTAATGCTGGATGTGAAACTGCTGGATTTGAGGAGGTAATGCTGATGTACAGCTAATCGTTTGGAAATAAGCAGCAGGGCTTTTGTGATTCCACCAGATAGTTTAAACAGGAAGACGGATGAGGAAAACCGGATCGCACACCGTCGAAATTTACACCTTACAATTAACAGGAAGAGGACGGGATGTCACCAAACCGGATCCCCCCTCCGCCTCGGATACGCCCAGATATCTGTCCATAAAGGTGACAAAGGGCAGCCTTGGCAGAGTCCAACTCCAACATACTGCCAGCTATATGGACCAAGCTCTGGCTCCAGTCGTACAAAGATCAGACAGACCGTACCAAGGGCTCAGAGACTGCGTACTCCCTGAGCACCCCCACAGGAGTCCCCTAGGGACACGATCAAATGCCTTCTCCAGATCCACAAAACACATGTAGACTGGTTGGGCAAACTCCCATGACCCCTCCAGGATCCTGAAGAGGGTATAGAGCTGGTTCGTAGTTCCACGTCCGGGACGGAAACCACACTGCTCCTCTTCAATCCGACGGACCCTCCTCTCCAGTACCCCCGAATAAACCTTCCCAGGGAGGCTGAGGAGTCTCAGCCTTCTTGTAAAGAGGGACCACCACCCCAGTCTGCCAATCCAGAGACACGATGTCCATGCAATGGTGCAAAGGCATGTCAGCCAGGACAGCCCAACACCATCCAGAGAGGCCTGGGCTGCCCGTTTGAGGCTGTTGCCCCCGCGACCCGACCCGGAAGATGACGGAACGGAACGACGGGATGTTTAGAGGCGACGGAGACGAGCTGGCGCCTCGTTTACAGCTGCTGCTCAACTGTTTTAGACCATGTAATATAAACATGGAGGACGGATCCGGTAGAACTCCTCCTTAAGACAAGATGCTACGGTCGTAGACCGAGCTGGACCTTCAGTCGTAGACCGAGCCAGACCTACGGTCGTAGACCGAGCAGGACCTTCAGTCGTAGACCGAGCTGGACCTTCAGTAGTGCTCCATCTGTCCTTCAGCTAGTTTAAGGTCACATAATGCTGAATTAGTCCAGCCCGTTCCGTCCAATGCTCTTCACACTTCTTTACTTTGTTCAACACATTTAGAAAAATCCGCTTTGAAATTGACTTTAAAAGCAAATCAGTGATTAAATCTGTTTGTTTTCCTTCTTCATTTGATTTTTACTGGAAAAAAAAGTCTTAAAGTGACGACAGAATGTTTCCGTTCAGCAGCTGAAAGTCTGGTTCAGCTCGTGTGGCCGGTGAGGAGGTCTACTCAGGTTGGTAGACTTCCAATCTGAGTCTCCGACCATCAGGTTGGAAAAGGAGGACCTTCAAAGGCCTCTGATAAACCAGCTCGGATTGTTTGAATCAACATTTTCATGTCCGTTCACTTTGTGTAGCGAGAACCAGACGAACAGACGCCGGAGGCCTTTAGGAAGGTGATGATTTTAACCTACATGGTAACAAATCCCGTCCCGAGACGTGGTTGCTCTTATTTTGAAAAACAGCCATTTTCAGGGAGAAATATAAAAGAAAATGGACAGAAAATTTGGGGAAATTTTATAAACATAACAAACGAAGTGGAACAAACAGCACCTTGTTGTTCGAATATTTTTCAGACAAGAAGAGACGGCTTGAGCTTCTGCTTCTGTGTTTTATTAATGCTCTTAAAACCCATAAGAATCTAAAGGAGGGGCGTCCAGATCTGGTCTTTAACAGTCACAACTCTGCAGGTTTTAAACATGGTTTTGATTAAACGCTGCTGACTTTATTTGACCGGATTTTTATGCAAAAAAGATTCTTTGATTATTGGATTAATTTAATTTGAATTTGTTGAAAATCTGCAGGATTCTAAACATGACTGATTAACGATCTATAGCAGTACGACGTGTGACGTCCATGTCTGTGTGTGTTCCTCTTTGTGTGTGTGTGTGTGTGTGTGTGTGTGTGTGTGTGTGTGTGTGTGTGTGTGTGTAATGAGAGGTTGTGCAGCAGGCCTGCTTCCCGGTGGGAAGGGGTACAGCGATCAGGAGACGGGCTCAGCACTACAAAGCTACAGGGTTGGGATGTTTACTGAGGATTTTTTGGCTCACCAGTCTGAGGAGCCGTGAGAGAAAAGAAGAAAAGAAAAAGGATAAGGAACAAAAAAAAAAAGATATTTGGCATTTCTGACTTCTCCTCGACAAACACCCGAGGGTCTAAAAGTCTCATTTAAATAAACAAAAGCGAGGGGGCCGGATCAATTTGTGGACAATAAGCTTTGCCTCGGGCCTTCGTGCTCTGACGAGCTTTGAAAGTGGCGCCGGACTGTGTCTCGTTGAATCAGAGGTAGAAATCTCATCCTTCAACAGGCTGTTGTGGGGAAATGTTCACTGGTGGCCTCGCCCGTCTCTGCAAACTTTGAAGTTTGTGGAAACAGACGCGGGCAAAGCTCCATGGACAAAATGGCTGCTTGCCACAAAGTGTGTAGGAGTGTTGAGAAAGCTTCTGGCTCTGGAGAGGCTCGGATGGAAAGCTCCGCTCGCTTGGAGCAGATTTTAGAAACACCTGCAGCCAGTTTTGTATCCCAGACCTCTTTAAAGGTCATGAGTTAAACAGAGAGAGGTGTCATAATGACTGACTGGTCCTCAGAGGAGTTTTAGGGGTTTCTGTAGTTTTGACTTTAAGCCACCAGATGGCGACAAACTCACAAATAAAAACTCACTTCAACTTTTTTTTTTTTTCTTTTTCTTTGTTTTACCTTTTTTTTTTTCTTCAAGCTTGACTTTAAAAAAAATCCTGAGTTAATCTTAAAGTTCCTAAAAAGTAGGATGAACCCGGAAGTTCTTATAAATAATTTTCATAAAAAACAAAGACAACAAAACTTAAACCATGTGAATAAAAACTAACAAAATCTGATCAAAATGATGGAAATAAATGGTCTTTTTTTCAATCAATAAAAGACAAATAAGAACAAAAAATGTGTCTCTGAATTGATTTATTTGTAACGTGAGAATTTAACAAGTTTTTGGGTTTTTTTCTTCTGTTTTATGTGAAAAAAAAACACTGAAGTCTGAACTCGATCCATAAAAACTATTTTTTTTCAGTTCCTTTCTTCATATTTTTTTGTGTTTTATGTCGGATTTTAATCCAAACGAGCTGAAAGAGTTTGGTTCTTTTTCCTGAATGATTTAAAACATCAGGATGGATTAAAGACATAATTTAATGGCTTAAAAAATCTGAATCTTAAACTGGTGACAGTCACATTTCGGCCGTCAATATTTATAAAATATTTCTGACAGGTTTGGTTTTATTTTCTGTTTTTTTAAGCTGCTGCTTCTAAATGTGTGTTTGATTTAAAATTTTGACCAATCACATTTGAGCCCATTTGTGTTGCCATGTAGGTGAAAATCAGCAGAGATTTTCAGAATAAATTAAGCTCTATTCATTTCAAATTTGACTCCAAAGACGTTCTAGTGTAAACACGTTGAGACCTCGTTATCAGACGGTCACAAGTAAACGGTATCTGTAACGAGCTCCATGGATGGAGACATCGTTAATAATAATAATCATACTGTACTCATCCCCAACGGGAAAATTATTTTACTGCATTGCACCACAGCAGGCAGCCATGATGGTGATCTATCGAGATCTGCGTCCAGTCACTGATCTCAATAGAAGATCTGAGACTCGATAGAAGTCACGGATCTTGCTGTGAAGCAGATTTCAATAGACGATCGGAACTCCGATGTATCGGAACTCCGACGTGTCGGAACTTGATACATCGGAGTTCTAAAAACGAACCCTAGTTCCCATAGAAGTAAGGCAGGTCACAGATCTCGATGGTTAGATCATCTAGAAGGGAGGGGGAGCGTTCTGGGCATGTGCAGAGGAGCACAGTCACAGATCTCGTCAGTCCAACGGCACCAATGGTGTGACGAACTGGGGGTTAGGAGTCTACTCCACGGACACTAAGGCATGAGCTCATCAGGATTCAAACCAGCAATTCTTTGGGCCAAAGGCAGCCATTCTACCACTTATCCGTCACACCTCTTCTTCCTACCAACAATCCCTGGCTTAGGATGTTGGTAGTTGCTGAAAAAAAAAGTTACCAGCAAAAAACTGAAGGTGTAAAACAAACAGATTCTGTGTCTGATTTACTTTGACGGTCACTTCCAAACCAGAATGTTCAAAATGTGTTGAACAAAGTAAAGAAGTGTGAACAGCCTGGAGCCGGACAGGCTGGACTTTGAGCTTTACTGTGGAGAGAAGACGAGGGATTTTATCTACAGTAAAATGTTCTATCAGGGCTGCACGTCGGCCTCACAGAGAGATAGTCGGGGGTTCAAGTCCCGGAGTGGGGGTGAAGCTTGAAACATTAGTCTTTCAGTGTGTAGTTTGCATGTTCTCCTCGTTTATGTGTGGCTTTTCTTTGGTTTCCTCCCACGCTCTGATTGGCTGCTATGAATTTCCCCCTCAAAATGAGAGAACATTGTTTTTTTGAGCGAAAGTCTTCGGTTTCTTAAACAAAAACATAGTAAGATTTTTTTTTCTACCACCAAGTAGATCTCAAGGAGCTGATCGATGGAGGTGGAGCACTACTGAAGGACTGGGTGTGAAAAGTACGGATTCAAACTGGATCTAATCAAACTAACCCAAACAAGACGATCCATGTTTAAGCATCTTGTTAATAATGAGTAAAATTCTATTCTATTTTTTTTCGTCGTCTCTTTTATTTTTCTTCTATCTTTGTTTTCTTTCGTCTGGTTGCCCCTCGAGTGGTTTGGGCCCAGTGGGAATCAAACCAGGTTCTCCCGGTCGAAAGGGGAAAATTCTACCACTAGGCCACCGCCCCTGGGATCCATAGTAAGTATAATACTGATGAGAAAAGCAGAAAAATTAATGGTATTTTTGTAAAAAATGGTCCAAAAATACTAGAAAATATTATCTATCAAAACGTGGCTGATGTTTTAGGCTGTGACAGATGGGATTCATCCAGACAGAAAGTGGAGGACAGACTCGACATGCTGACTGGATTCTATAAAAAGATGGAAACATAAATTATTTATTTTTATCACATATTTTACTTTAACTTATTTTCATTCCATTTAAAAGTTTTTTAAATCAAAGCTTTAAAAATAAAAAAACTTTATTCCAGTTAAAATCTTCTCGTTAAGCAGCGTTCGTTCTGTAGAAACATCTTTTTTTGGGTCTTTTTGTGTTTGACATGCGTACGTTGACGGGAGGAGGCGTCCCTTCCTCTTCAGATTGAATAAATGAACGACTTGAGAGTCTTAATTTCTTTGATCCTGTGGCTTCCAGAAATTGCCGGCTTAAACATTGTTCTGCTGTTGTCGGTCCTCCCACAGGAGACTCTCCATCCCATCCCAGACACTGAACGAGTTAGTGTAAGCCTCTCTAAGTCACTCTCAGCTTCACCGCCACAGCTTGTGGGAGCCAATTCATGCTGAATAAGACCATGTTAATCTGGGCTTTACGATGGGACTAACAACTCCGTTTCTATCCGCTGTTAACCTGAAATATCTGGACTGGACTCATGTCTGAAGAGTTGTTACTGTTCCCAAAACAGACAGGCTCAAAGAGGGACCAACTTTATACAGAATCAATAATAATGATCATAAAAAGAAAGAAAATTAGATTTAAAACATTGATTTAAAGAGAAAAATATATTTTGAACAAATTTAGTTTATGGATTTTGACCAAAATTGGAGAAAAAATAACATGAATCTGAGGCGTCGTTCTTTATTAATCAAAATATTTTTTAAAAACAAGCCAAAAAAAGGACAATAACTATATTTAAATTATTTTTACTTGTTTCCGAACAAAATTATCCCGAAGAGCCAAAAACAAAGCTTTAGATTTACAAGTCGATCTACGTTCCTACCCTCACCTTGGTAACCAGGATCTACGTTCCTACCATCACCATGGTAACCAGGATCTACGTTCCTACCATCACCATGGTAACCAGGATCTACGTTCCTACCCTCACCATGGTAACCAGGATCTATGTTCCTACCCTCACCTTGGTAACCAGGATCTACGTTCCTACCCTCACCATGGTAACCAGGATCTACGTTCCTACCCTCACCTTGGTAACCAGGATCTACGTTCCTACCCTCACCATGGTAACCAGGATCTACGTTCCTACCCTCACCTTGGTAACCAGGATCTACGTTCCTACCCTCACCATGGTAACCAGGATCTATGTTCCTACCCTCACCTTGGTAACCAGGATCTACGTTCCTACCCTCACCATGGTAACCAGGATCTACGTTCCTACCCTCACCATGGTAACCAGGATCTATGTTCCTACCCTCACCATGGTAACCAAGATCTACGTTCCTACCCTCACCATGGTAACCAGGAGCTATGTTCCTACCCTCACCATGGTAGCCAAGATCTACGTTCCTACCCTCACCATGGTAACCAAGATCTACGTTCCTACCCTCACCATGGTAACCAGGAGCTACGTTCCTACCCTCAACATGGTAACCAGGATCTACATTCCTACCCTCACCATGGTAACCAGGAGCTACGTTCCTACCCTCACCATGGTAACCAGGATCTACGTTCCTACCCTCACCATGGTAACCAGGATCTACGTACGTACCCCCTCACCATGGTAACCAGGATCTACATTCCTACCCTCACCATGGTAACCAGGATCTACGTTCCTACCCTCACCTTGGTAACCAGGATCTACGTTCCTACCCTCACCATGGTAACCAGGATCTATGTTCCTACCCTCACCTTGGTAACCAGGATCTACGTTCCTACCCTCACCATGGTAACCAGGATCTACGTTCCTACCCTCACCATGGTAACCAGGATCTATGTTCCTACCCTCACCATGGTAACCAAGATCTACGTTCCTACCCTCACCATGGTAACCAAGATCTACGTTCCTACCCTCACCATGGTAACCAGGAGCTATGTTCCTACCCTCAACATGGTAACCAGGATCTACATTCCTACCCTCACCATGGTAACCAGGAGCTACGTTCCTACCCTCACCATGGTAACCAGGATCTACGTTCCTACCCTCACCATGGTAACCAGGATCTACGTACGTACCCCCTCACCATGGTAACCAGGATCTACATTCCTACCCTCACCATGGTAACCAGGATGTACGTTCCTACCCTCACCATGGTAACCAGGATCTACATTCCTCCCCTCACATGGTAACCAGGATCAACGTTCCTACCCTCACCATGGTAACCAGGATCCACGTTCCTACCTTCACCATGGTAACCAGGATCCACGTTCCTACCCTCACCATGGTAACCAGGATCTATGTTCCTATCCTCACGGTGGTAACCAGGATCTACGTTCCACCCCTCACCATGGTAACCAGGATCTACATTCATACCCTCACCATGGTAACCAGGATCTATGTTCCTACCCTCACCATGGTAACCAGGATCTATGTTCCTACCCTCACCATGGTAACCAGGATCTACGTTCCTACCCTCACCGTGGTAACCAGGATCTACGTTCCTACCCTCACCATGGTAACCAGGATCTATGTTCCTACCCTCACCATGGTAACCAGGATCTACATTCCTACCCTCACCATGGTAACCGGGATCTACATTTCTACCCTCACCATGGTAACCAGGATCCTGGGCTTCAAATCTGACGCTAGTGCCTCGATATAAGCGAAAGATGATGGATCAGAATGGAACACTGCCGATCAAGGGAAACCCAGTGGTGGGGTACAACCTGACCAGGTCACCAGTCTGCTGTGGGGTTCCAAACAAAGACAAACAACCAGATGAATGAATGAAGACCTGAGAATGCCAACATGAATAATGAACCCTCCAGTCCTGTTACCATTAACCACGATGCCACTCAAACAGGACGTAATTCATTGTCTTTTATTTTTAACCATAAACATCTTGTGACGTGACGTTTTCTTCACAAAATAAACCATAATTAATATGTTTGTAACTTTTAATAAACTAAAAACTACCTTAAAGTAAATAAAGTTGTTCCATTAGGAATCCGTCCCATCTGACCTCGCCTGCCTCACCTGCCTCGCCCGCTGGCATAGAAACCAAAATTAAACCAGTTTAATGTTCTAAGATATTAAATTCCAATCTCATATCATCTGATGTATTCCCAAAAATAAGTGATGACAGATTTATTCAGAGTTTTATGAGAAAAAATGAACTATTTATCATCAAACTGCAGGTGATTTAAAATAAAAAATAATCCAAACTCAATTCAAATTTAAGGATTAAAACACTTTTATTTTGGCGGGGCTGAACAGCGTGTGTCGTCCCTGTGTCAGTATTTGAATCTGTGTTTGTTTTCTTATTTCTAATGAAGCTATTGGACGTTAATCTGTTTACATTTATTTTATATTTTTATTTAAAGCATCGATCAAACCTCATAAATCCATCATATTAGGGACAGATTATATTTCCGGTGACTCTTATGCGGCTCTTCCAAATTCACACAGAAACTAATCCAGAGAAAGAGTGGGACATGCTGCTATCAGGAGTACAGTCACTGCTTTATCTGGGCTCTTCAGCAGAGGGAGCGGGGGTGGAGGGGCCGGTGTCAGGTGGGGTCAGGGGCCGACTCACCAGGAATGTGGTCCTCTTATCAGCTGTGGAAGAAAAGCAAACGTCTCCACACGCAGATTTTTCTTGTCCTGCTTTTCTCCAGCTGGCAGATTTAAAGCCGAGGTGAAGATACAGAGTACTCTAACTGTCATGGCCGACGTGATTTAGGACACTTTTTTATGGCTCCACCTTTTTTCCTCCTAATGTTTGATGAATTTCTAAAAAAACCAGCTGGTAATGATGCCCGTTTATCATCCTGAACGGTAGCTTTAGAAACTTTACTTTTTATTCAGTAACAAACATAAATTTATCTGGATTTTCTGATCTTAGGAAAGACAATGAGTCACAGTAATAGTGGTGAAATTTCTTTGAAGCCACTTTAAATCCTTAAAAAAGATTTTTCTCAGTTTCTCTTTATAGTTGAACCAACGTAACGTCGTTCTGAGGAGCAGGAGCTCATTGATAAAAATAAAAGCAAAAATCCAGAAAAAAAAAAACAGTTGCTCAGAAACAAAGAGCAGCTTTTGTTTTTGGTAAAAGTTCTTTTTTTTTAATCCGTGAAGAATTTTGAGATAAATTTAGACATAAAAGGTTTTGATCAAATGTTCTGTTCTGTCGTCTTCCGCTCATCGGAGGCCAGGTCGCAGAGCCTGTGACGGGAAGAAATGTCGATCCTGGTTACCATGGTGAGGGTAAGAACGTAGATCCTGGTTACCATGGTGAGGGTAGGAACGTAGATCCTGGTTACCATGGTGAGGGCAGAAACGTAGATCCTGGTTACCATGGTGATGGTAGGAACGTAGATCCTGGTTACCATGGTGAGGGTAACAACGTAGATCCTGGTTACCATGGTGAGGGTAGGAACATAGATTCTGGTTACCATGGTGAGGGTAAGAACATAGATCCTGGTTACCATGGTGAGGGTAGGAACGTAGATCCTTGTTACCATGATGAGGGTAGGACCGTAGATCCTTGTTACCATGGTGAGGGTGGGAACATAGATCCTGGTTACCATGGTGAGGGTAGGAACGTAGATCCTGGTTACCATGGTGAGGGTAGGAACGTAGATCCTGGTTACCATGGTGAGGGTAGGAACGTAGATTCTGGTTACCATGGTGAGGGTAGGAACGTAGATCCTGGTTACCATGGTGAGGGTAGGAACGTAGATCCTGGTTACCATGGTGAAGGTAGGAACGTAGATCCTGGTTACCATGGTGAGGGTAGGAACGTAGATCCTGGTTACCATGGTGAGGGTAGGAACATAGGAACATGCACACTGAGCATGTGCAGAGCATCTGCAATAAAACACTTTGTTCCGTTGGAATGTGTGTGAGGTTGAAAACATTTAAAAAGGAAGATTTTTTTCCAAAACATGTCAGTTTTGACCTTTTTTCTTTCCGTTCGCCCTATTTTTTTTTTTCCAGGTGGTTTTGTTGCCACATAAAACAGAGACTTGTTTGTCCTCCGTCTCACGCTGGCTGTGTTTTAATTGAGCGATGATGACTTTAAGGCAGAGCCCAGACTGAGTCTATATATAAGCCTGTTCTTCTTGAGCCAGAGGATTTACTTTGGTTTGTCAACCTCTCAGCACCATGGAGACGGGGTCATGATCTGCTGGTCAGCACAGCAGGACCACAGCTCCTTTACCTTCTTAGGTCTGCTTTTCATCAGCTTCACATCGGAGGGGTCTCCGCACAACCCCCCCGTCGAGCTGGCCCTTGTGCCTGTTTGCCGCGGGGCTAATCCACCGCACTCGCATCCCGCTGAGCAACAAGTCTGAGACTTAGTGACTTGGCTGTTTGTAAGGACGCTTCAGTCTTTGCCAAATTAATTGGTTCATCCGACTCCCCATCACTCACCCCTCGCAGCTTTTTGATTGGCTGGGCTTGCCAAGGAGGAGACAGAGCAGGAGATTATGGGATGAGAAATGGCCCAGGAGAGAAAGGCGGTTTGAGTTCAGCAACTTCACAGCTGATAGAAAATCCTGCTGAATTTTTCATGAAAATAGAAACTTTTTCTTTCTGATCAAGTCGACTCTTTTATCTCCTTTTTCTCTCGGATTCAGAGTCATGCTTCCTACCTATGGTAGTTAGGGCACACTTAGGGCATACTTTTTTGGGTATCAATACTGATCATAAGCTCGTCTGGAAACGGCAAGGACAATTTTTAAAAACAAAACTAGTTAAATCTCAAGTAAAACCTTATCTTAATCAAGACTCCCTCCGTTTGTTCTGTTCATCTCTCATACGGCCATGCTGATTGGTCTAGAGACAGTGTGGTGAGAGCGGCCATGCTGATTGGTCTACAGACAGTGTGGTGAGAGCGGCCATGCTGATTGGTCTAGAGACAGTGTGGTGAGAGCGGCCATGCTGATTGGTCTACAGACAGTGTGGTGAGAGCGGCCATTCTGATTGGTCTAGAGACAGTGTGGTGAGAGCGACCATGCTGATTGGTCTAGAGACAGTGTGGTGAGAGCGGCCATGCTGATTGGTCTAGAGATAGCGTGGTGAGAGCGGCCATGCTGATTGGTCTAGAGACAGTGTGGTGAGAGCGGCCATGCTGATTGGTCTAGAGACAGTGTGGTGAGAGCGACCATGCTGATTGGTCTAGAGACAGTGTCACTGAGGAAAAGACAGGAAACAGAGATGTTTGTAGCAGAGATGAAGATGCTGAGGATCTCTCTGGGAGTGACCAGGATGGACAGGATCAGAGGAACAGCACATGTTAGAGGTTTTAAAGTCAGAGAGGTCAGACTGAGATGGTTTGGACATGTACAGAGGAGAGAGAGAGAGTACATCAGAAGAAGGATGCTGGGTTTGGAACCACCAGGAAAGAGGACTAGAGGAAGACCAAAGAGGAGGTTCATGGATACAGTGAAGGAAGACATGAAGATAGTTGGTGTGACTGAAGAAGATGCAGCAGATAGAGATAGATGGAAGAAACTGACTTGCTGTGGCGCCCCCTGAAGGAAGACGATGGAAGGAGAAGAAGATGTTCTTAATTATGGAGTTTTTTAAAAAAGTTTAACTACATATCAAAGAGTTTGAATTGGTTCAAACAAACAAAAACAAACATTTTGTACCTGTCACAAAACTACACACATACACACACACTCACACGCACACACTCTCTCTCTCTCTCTCTCTCACACACACACACACACACACACACACACACACATACACAGTGGTTCCCAGATGAATGATGGACGACGTGTCCTCTCGTCTGTGGTTCATCTCGTTGGCATCTGTCCTGGAGATTTCAATCTAGATTAAGAGACGTTTCACCACAGCTGCTCTGCCAGGCAGCGATGGCACCGGAGGCAGCCATGGCTCCAGAGGTGGGGACGAGGTTTGTAACCCCGTCTTTTCTTTATGGAGTTTGCATGATCTCCCGGTGTATCTGGGTTTTTTCTGGTTTCATCCCATCCTCCAAAAACATGCATGTTGGTGTAACCGGACCGCCGGTTTAGGATTGGGTAGGGAGCACCAGAAAGACAGAGACATCCTTCAACAGGGTAAATTTGTGTGCTGCATTACACCGCAGCAGGCTGCCAGGACGGTGCCAATGATGGGAGAAACGGGGGTGAGGGGTGTCTTCCCCACGGACACCTAGACATGGACTCAGAGGAATTAAAACATTATTTATTTCAAATATAAATGAATGGAAGTCCATAAAAGAGAACGGTCACGTATCCGGCGCAATCCACGGACACCTACTTATCCCCGTCGACAGCCTACAGGCACATCCATGTCCCGGTCCGCAGCCCGCGGTCTCACTCCGCCTGGACCGCTGCCTTTTGGAACCTCCTTGCCTGGGCCACCACCATTTCTTTCAAGGCTCGGAGTTATGATCCATGCGTCAGTTTCACGTCTCTTTTCGGGGGCGGGCCCTTTCCCTCACAGCACAAAGCCATGCAGGCTGACCTCCTATTAACCAATCAGGGACTGCATCACTTCTAAGTAAATAAAATACCCGGACCAACTGGTAACCTATTCTGGGTGTACTCTGCCTCTCGCCCTGAATCAGCCGGGATAGGCTCCCGTACCCCCACTGCCACATCTTCTGCCAAATCTTACACATACAGTTTGATGGTTCCACCATTCTTCATTAACAGTGTGTGATGTAAAGCGGGCACAGTGTTCTACCCGTCGTTTACCAATCATCTGAGTTATTTCTGATCTTTATGGATCCGTAGTGAACAGGGCCGACGTGTCAGCGCACACAGGGCCGTATCACCACACACTTGTGTGCGGCTCTGTGTGTGCTACACACATCACACGCTGCATTTCTCTTCAGAGACAAACGACAGCAGACAACAGAGCACTCTAAACAAATTACCCCCCGTCTGACTCACGGAGACAGAAGACCCAAACAAGAGAGAGATGTGTATATTAGACACACATCCCCCCCTCTGCCAACCGGCCAGGACACAGATCAAATGAAGTGAGACACAGATGAAGCGTCTAGAAAGAAAAACAACCACAAAATGATTGGGATTCTTTTTTATGTGTTGTTAAAAAAAACTAAAATAGAGAATCAATTAGAAAAATTTCATTTTTAAAGACAGGTTTTAATATTTTTCTCAAATCAAAAACAACCGTTGAGTCGTTTTAAAAATTCGTCCTTCCTGTCGTTAAAACACATGCCCTTTAAAAAAAACATGTTTTTGTTCTTGGCCATGGATTTTGTTTACCCCCGCTCCCCCCCTCTACCCACAAACAAAACTTCAAGCTGTTAATTCAAACTTTTAGATTCAGTTTTTTCAAAATTTCTAATGTTTTTAAACATTATTTTTTAATCAGAAGAAAAACTGAAGTAGTTTTTTATCTTCTGGGCCAATTCTCAGGCAGGGTACACACATAACAGGTCGCTAGTGTGGCCACACACACAGACAAACATCTACACACTCATTCCTGAGGACAGTTTCCTAGCAGCCAATCAACCTGGCATGTGTGTTTTTGGAAGGAACCAGAGAAAACCCACACATACACAGGAGAAGATGCAAACTACACACAGAAAGGTGACAGTCTCAAGCCTCGCCCCCACTCCAGGACTCTAACCCCTGACCTTCTTGCTGTGAGGCCACCATGGAGCTCTGAAGTAACTGAAATGCAGCGCATTCTAAACGGAGCAGGAGAAGATTTACACCGAATGCTCTGCTCACATTCCGCCTCGTCCAATCTTCAGAAATCCCAGGCTGGAATCCCTGCCAGCCTGGGATTTCTTCTTGGCCATGGATTTTGTTCTTGACCACGCCCACATTTTGACCTAAGCAGGAAGTGTTTCTCCAGAAGCAGTGCACACCGTCACCTGCTCAATGGAGGATATAAAGTATTGAGTTGTTACAGTTGTATGGGGTTTTATTATTGCACTGTGTTCACCCCTCAGCGGGAGATTCCTGTGCTGCATGGGACCACAGCAGGCAGCCATGACGGCACCGATGGTGGGAGTAACTGGGCGTTAGGTGTCTTCTTCAGGGACACTTTCGCATGAGCCCAGAGGGAATCGAACTAGCTTCTACAGGTCCAATGGTGGACCTGTGCTGAGTGGTTGAATTTTTTTTTTTTTATTTTCTTTTAGACTGATGACCAGCCCCAGGCGGAATCGAACCAGATTCGCCCGGTCGAAAGATGGCACCTCTGCCACTAAGCCAACGCCCCCTGGGACCTGAACGTTATCCTCAAATCAAAAACAATCCGGAAGTTTTTGGTCCTGAAAGATGTTTTTAGATTAAATTTTTTGATAATCTTCACACTGTATTTACAGATTTACACTGTGTCATGCATACGTCCGGGATGGCACCAAGCAGGGAGTGAGAGGAGGGGGGAAATATCACTGTCAAAAACAGAAGTTAAGCTGAATAAATGTAAATAAAACCTTTTTTTTAACATGATCATATTTTTGAGGTAACATATACGTCCATGTTTATCTGCACGGTACTAGACACGAGTGGTTACCCCAAAAACCTCCTCCTCTTTGGCCCTTCAGGGCACGACACCCCCTTTTTAATCACAGAATAATCACAAAAATGAATGACTGCGTGATTAAAAAAGAGTAACTGCTGTTTTTCACATTAAAAACCAGTTTGTATCCTGAGTTTAACGGACCGAATCCGTCTGTTTAAATCCCCAAAGACGATTTTCTCTCATAAATTTACCAAAAAGCTTCACGTCAAACAGAAAGCAGCATCATTAGGTTCACAAGTGGCCTGTAATTTGGAGTCGTGCTGGCACGGCCGAGACCTCATCTGTGACTGAGTGGGTGCTAGAGAGCCAAGCAGAGAAGTGCCAGGTCGCAGCAAAGGTTAACAAAATCAAGACCGGGAATTTACGAGGGTCCGTGCTTCACAAGCAATGTCGCCAACCGAGAGGGAGGGAGTGTAAAAGACAAGGCTGGACGAGAGGATTACAGTGTGTGTGTGTGTGTGTGTGTGTGTGTGTGTGTGTGTGTGTGTGTGTGTGTGTGTGTGTGTGCATTTGATAGTGAGATTTTCGCCTACTTTACAGGCAATACATTGTGACAGAATGATATAAGTGTGTGTTCGTTTCACACACCGCTGAGCACGATGGGCCCCATCAGGCGGGCTTAAAGAAGCTGGAACAGAGACAGAATCTCACGGAACGCTCCGGGACTCGTCTTAAATCTCATTAAAGAAATGTATTTAATTATTAATTAAATCAACGTCATTGTAAAAAAATAAATTGAATTTAAAAAAAACTGTTCAATTTTTATTTAAAATCCACAAACATGAAAATTTATTCGTTCATTTTTTCATCTTCCAAACCGTCCTTCACTGACGCGGTTGCGGGGTACAACCTGAACAGGTCACCAGCCTGTCACAGGGATCTACATTCCTACCCTCACCATGGTAACCAGGATCTACGTACCTACCCTCACTATGGTAACCAGGATCTACGTGCCTACCCTCACTATGGTAACCAGGATCTACGTGCCTACCCTCACTATGGTAACCAGGATCTACGTTCCTACCCTCACCATGGTAACCAAGATCTACGTTCCTACCCACACCACAGTAACCAGGATCTACGTTCCTACCCTCACCATGGTAACCAGGATCTACGTTCCTACCCACACCACAGTAACCAGGATCTACGTTCCTACCCTCACCATGGTAACCAGGATCTACGTACCTACCCTCACTATGGTAACCAGGATCTACGTTCCTACCCTCACCATGGTAACCAAGATCTACGTTCCTACCCTCACCATGGTAACCAAGATCTACGTTCCTACCCACACCACAGTAACCAGGATCTACGTTCCTACCCTCACCATGGTAACCAGGATCTACGTACCTACCCTCACTATGGTAACCAGGATCTACGTGCCTACCCTCACTATGGTAACCAGGATCTACGTGCCTACCCTCACTATGGTAACCAGGATCTACGTTCCTACCCTCACCATGGTAACCAAGATCTACGTTCCTACCCACACCACAGTAACCAGGATCTACGTTCCTACCCTCACCATGGTAACCAGGATCTACGTGCCTACCCTCACTATGGTAACCAGGATCTACGTTCCTACCCTCACCATGGTAACCAGGCTCTACGTTCCTACCCTCACCATGGTAACCAGGATCTACGTTCCTACCCTCACCATGGTAACCAGGCTCTACGTTCCTACCCTCACCATGGTAACCAGGATCTACGTTCCTACCCTCACCATGGTAACCAGGATCTACGTTCCTACCCTCACCATGGTAACCAAGATCTACGTTCCTACCCTCACCATGGTAACCAGGATCTATGTTCCTACCCTCACCATGGTAACCAGGATCTCTGTTCCTACCCTCACCATGGTAACCAGGATCTATGTTCCTACCCTCACCATGGTAACCAGGATCTATGTTCCTACCCTCACCATGGTAACCAGGATCTACGTTCCTACCCTCACCATGGTAACCAGGCTCTACGTTCCTACCCTCACCATGGTAACCAGGATCTACGTTCCTACCCTCACCATGGTAACCAGGCTCTACGTTCCTACCCTCACCATGGTAACCAGGATCTACGTTCCTACCCTCACCATGGTAACCAGGATCTATGTTTCTACCCTCACCATGGTAACCAGGATCTACGTTCCTGCCCTCACCATGGTAACCAGCTGTGGGTGGTAACCGAAAGAATGAGATTGTGGATACAAGTGGCCAAAATGAGCTTCCTCCGCAGGGTGGCTGGGCTCTCAGAGATAGAGGGAGGACCTCTGCCATCTGGGAGGAGCTTGGAGGAGAGCCAGTCCTCCTTTAGGTCGAGAGGAGCCAGATGGAGAAGTTTAGGCATCTGGTCAGGATGTCCGAGAGCGCATCGTTGGTGAGGTGTTTCGGGTACGTCCAAGAGGCAGAACCCGGATCCACTGGAGAGACTATGTCTCACAGTTGGCTGGGGAACGACTCGGGTGAGCTGGAGGATGCAGCTGGGGTGAGAGACGCATGGGTTTCCCGTCTGAGAATGTTGCCCCCGTGATCCCGCCCCTAATAAGTGGACGGAACGGAACTCTGTATCTAAGTTCTCAATGTGGGGAATCATTTCCAACACGGACCGTACAGCATGGTGGATCCACAGAACTACAAACATGTCGGACGGACTCTTATGTTCATGTCACACCGTCCACTCTGTTCTCTGATTGGATAGGACGTTTTGGTATTGCTGCAATTCTAAGATGATGCCTGCGATCCTTGACCTAGTTGCTGGAGTAACAATGAATTGAGCAGAGACATCCAAAAACATCCAATCATCTTAATACATGTGATGTGGAGTTTGCATGTTCTCCCGTGTCTGCAAGGATTTCCTCCTACCCTCCAAAGGCATACATGTTAGGTTGATTGGCCGGTGCCAAACTGCCCCTAGGAATGAGTGTGTGTGGCCCCGCGACAGACTGGCGACCTGTTCGGGGTGTACCCTGCCCCTCGCCTTGAATCAGCCAGGATGGGCTCCTCACCCCCCGGTACCCCGTAAGGAATAGACGGATAAAAAGGCGACTGACTGACTTCATTAAATTATAATTTGTTTTATTGCTTGTATTTTATTTTTTTTATATTGTTTTTAATTAAAGCTCCAGTCGTTTTTTTTCTGACTGAGTCGAGGTTTCGGGGTTCTAAAGAGTAACTGGTTTCTGGCTCCAGTTCAAGCACACATGCTGGTGTTTGATCAGGAGCCTCCGGGCATCACATTGTAATGCAGCGTGCGCCCCTCTTTCTCTGCACCACTCGCTCTTTCTTTTCTCACAAGGAAACAAAGATTCATCAGGATTTTAAAACAGAAGCAGTTTTATTTTAAATCAAGTGCTTTTTTGTTGTTTATTTTGATCTTTTTTTCATATTGACTCGACGTTTGATTATTTTTACAAATAATTAAAAAAACAAACAGGAAATCCATCTTTAAACACATAAATTTATTGAAATAAATGCATCAAACAACGTAATACAGCCTGAGACCAACTATAGATGAACTGATTAGGTTCAACCAGCGCTAAAAAAATTGTAAAAATCTTTGACTTCTTTTCAGAACGAACTCAATCATTCATTATTATTATTGATAAAAGCTGGTGGAGGCCTGTAGTTCATCCACAGCCAGTACTGATTAAGAGTGTATACTGTTATTTAAATTCCTTTCAGGGTTTGGTAGACGTCTTGTAGAGTCACAGACACACAGACGACCTGAGTGACATCATCAGTGCTTCCTGTCGGCTTCACTATGAAACTAAAGATGGTGGACTGCTGGTGTTGTTCCACCACAGTGAAGGATCAACATGTGGAGCTTTTAGAGACAGTTTAACATCTTATTAGGATTCACTGGAGATGAAAAACATGGTTACCATGGTAACCCACATTCTACCCAATGCAGAGCCAACTGTAGAGCTACACCCAACCCAACTCTGCACCACCTAGCAGCTGTTCTGAAGCTCTCCTTTGGACTCTGGAGCTACCAGTGGCCTCACAGCACAGCGAGAAGGTCGTGGGTTTGAGTCCTGAGTAGGATGAGGCTTGGGACACTGTCCTTTCTGTGTGGAGTTTGTATGTTCTCCCTGTGTATGTGTAGTTTTCCTCCCACCCTCCAAAAACATGCATGTTAGGTTGATTGACCACTACGTGATTTCCCCAGGATTGAATATGATTGGCTGCTACAGAACTGTCCATAGAAATGGGTGTGTATTTCTATGGTTGTATGTCTGTGGCTCCACGATAGACTGGCGACCTGTTCTGGGTGTATCTGCCCCTCACCGGGATGGGCTCAGACACCGCTCACGATCTCGTAGGGCAGGGGTGCCCATTACGCCGATCGCAAAGGCATTATGAATAGATCGTATGGCGTTAAAAAAAAAGTTGGCTCCAGCCTCACGATGACTTCTGCCCTGAAGGCAGCCACTAGAGTTGCTAAAATTTAGGAACCCTTTTTTTTCCAAAAAATTGTCAATCTTCGGCTTTTCTGCTGTTACTGGAGATTTTTGGAGTCTTTGACGTGAAAGCACGTTGTTAAGCCTGTAACCAATAAGCAGCCCGCGGTGCTGCTGTGGCCCCTCCCCCTCGCAAAGCGCTGTCAGTGTGTGTGTAATAAGTCGTGTTGTAGGGGTAGTTACAGCAGGCTGGAAACGATCTGTGGGGTTTGCGATGGTAACATGGGACTGGTCGATCTCAGTGTGTGTGTGTGTGTGTGTGTGTGTGTGTGTGTGTGTGTGTGTGGACTGGAGGTTTGATATTTGTAAAGTAGATCTTGGGATAAAAAAGATTGGGCACCCCTGGTATATAGGATAGATGGTTAAGAAGGTGACTGACTGAATCGGGATCTTCCCATCACGTGTACAGCTTCAAAAGATGTTTACGCTGTGTCATGCACGGCCCGAGAAACAAGTTGAGAGAGAGAACGAAAAAGTAGTTTGTTTACCTACGTATGCTGAAAGGGGGTATGGTGGAAGGGGGTGAGTCACGCCCCCACCCCCTTCCACCACGCCCCCTTCGACCCTCCTGAGAGAACAACATGTCCACTTTAACTGCCAAATAAAACTGGCAGCTCTAAAAAAGTACAGGTTTCCCAACACGGTGCCCTGCAGTAAGCGGGTACAAGATAAAGATTTAATGTAAAAGTCTGACGGACGTTCTCATCATTCAGGAAACACCAGTCAGAATACACAGAGATATATTAAACACACACAGATAAGATGTCTTTCCTGTGTTTGGCTGCTGTCTATAAGTGGAAAAGAGGCCCCAGAATTTGTGAGACAAGCTAGTGATAGGACACTTCATCACCGTGGTTTGTGGCACTTCTCAGATCTCTCCCCCACTGATAGCCCCAGTTTGTCTGGTAGAAGTTATGCTTTGTGATAGTCTGTCAGGATCCCAGCTCCGTCTCCACAGAGCAGCGCGTTGGATCAGGTTCTGGCTGCATGTGGCTTTAATTTAACCCCTCATAAAACTGCTTTCAAGATAAATCTCAAAGAGAGCAAATGTTTTTCCTCTCCATATTTTCAGAGGGACTGGAAGAGTCTGTTTTCCAGACGAGTGACTGGTTTAAGGTGAGGGTTAAACGCTTCATTAAACTCTGCTTCTTGCTGGAAGCAGCATGAAGACACGTTTCTCATCTTGTTTCATTTATTAGTTTGATGGAGACGACGAGTAAAAACATTCAAGATGATTGATACTGAATCACAGCCGGAGCTCGTTTTTATCTACAGACCCTGAACAAGAGATAAAAACACGAGAAAATGTAGGATTTAAACCATCAAACAGTTCAAATCAAGACCTTTTAAACAAAAAAATACCTGTTAAAATCTAAATGTTGTTGTTTATTAAAATTAAACAATAAACAGATCCTGGTTACCATGGTGAGGGTAGGAATGTAGATCCTGGTTACCATGGTGAGGGTAGGAATGTAGATCCTGGTTACCATGGTGTGGTAGGAACGTAGATCCTGGTTACCATGGTGAGGGTAGGAATGTAGATCCTGGTTACCATGGTGAGGTAGGAACGTAGATCCTGGTTACCATGGTGAGGGTAGGAACGTAGATCCTGGTTACCATGGTGAGGGTAGGAACGTAGATCCTGGTAACTATGGTGAGGTAGGAACGTAGATCCTGGTTACCATGGTGAAGGTAGGAACGTAGATACTGGTTACCATGGTGAGGGTAGGAGCGTAGATCCTGGTTACCATGGTGAGGGTAGGAGCATAGATCCTGGTTACCATGGTGAGGGTAGGAGCATAGATCCTGGTTACCATGGTGAGGGTAGGAACATAGATCCTGGTTACCATGGTGAGGGTAGGAACGTAGATCCTGGTTACCATGGTGAGCGTAGGAATGTACATCCTGGTTACCATGGTGAGCGTAGGAACGTAGATCCTGGTTACCAGGGGTAGAGTAGGAACGTAGATCTTGGTTACCATGGTGAGAGTAGGAACGTAGATCCTGGTTACCATGGTGAGGGTGGGAACATAGATCCTGGTTACCATGGTGATGGTAGGAACGTAGATCCTGGTTACCATGGTGAGGGTAGGAACGTAGGTCCTGGTTACCATGGTGAGGGTAGGAACGTAGATCCTGGTTACCATGGTGAGGGTAGGAACGTAGGTCCTGGTTACCATGGTGAGGGTAGGAACGTAGATCCTGGTTACCATGGTGAGGGTAGGAACGTAGATCCTGGTTACCATGGTGAGGGTAGGAGTGTAGATCCTGGTTACCATGGTGAGGTTAGCCACGTAGATCCTGGTTACCATGGTGAGGGTAGGAACGTAGATCCTGGTTACCCTAGTGAGGGTAAGAACGTAGATCTTGGTTACCATGGTGAGGGTAGGAACGTACAGTAGATCCTGGTTACAATGGAGAGGGTAGGAACGTAGATTCTGGTTACCATGGTGAGGTAGGAACGTAGATCCTGGTTACCATGGTGAGGGTAGGAATGTAGATCCTGGTTACCATGGTGAGGGTAGGAATGTAGATCCTGGTTACCATGGTGTGGTAGGAACGTAGATCCTGGTTACCATGGTGAGGGTAGGAATGTAGATCCTGGTTACCATGGTGAGGTAGGAACGTAGATCCTGGTTACCATGGTGAGGGTAGGAACGTAGATCCTGGTTACCATGGTGAGGGTAGGAACGTAGATCCTGGTAACTATGGTGAGGTAGGAACGTAGATACTGGTTACCATGGTGAGGGTAAGAACATAGAGCACTTCAAGTCTGCTGAAGAAAGTTGAATGATGTAGAGACTTCCAAAAAGTTTGGATGAAACCCATTTTAACATGTGGATGTATGAGATACATAAGACTGATTGTATCCCGATTGAACCTGGCCGTTCATTTTGAAAAACCCAAGTTAAATAATCAAATTCTTAAAATTTTAAAAGTCTTTTTTTCAATTCAGACAACTGGATGAAATAGTTTGACTACAGATGGTACAAAGAGCATCGGTAACGGCTGCAGCAGCCTCTGAGGTAGGGGGTTGTTTCAGATCCTCCTCTGACCAACACAGTCCAGGACAGGGCTTGTCCTCCTGACCAGATTTTCCCTCTCCGTTCCTCCACATTGCATCAAAAACCAATGATGTTAAATTTAATAAAAACTTTCCACTTTTGTTTAGATTTTCTCTTTTTTTCGTCTCTGTTTGAAACCAAAACAAGCATTAAAAACTCTCCCAATCCCATCTAAGTCATGAAAAACTCTTTGTTTTCTTATGAGCTGTTAAAGCTGAGCTGGGGGACATTGTGGAACATGGCTCCACCCTGGACCAGGGACCATCCATCTATGCTTTGGCCTGTTGTGCCTCCGTCGAAAACCGATCCACTTGAAATCCATTCAGAGAGTGAATTTACCAGATGACAGAGCCGTCTGTGTACCATCCATTATGGCTAAGGTGGATACATTGTCATTGGGAGCCTCTCACGCTGATATAGCTCCATGGTTAGCAGTAAGTCTGGGTCAAGTGATTTATACACAAGGGCACGCACAGACATACTCTAGCTCTTTCCCCCGGCAGATATATACATACAGACCCATTTAACACATCCAACACCCAACCTGTTACTGTACTCACAAGGGCCATAATGGGAGTCTTGTTTAAAGTATAAAGGAATCTGGACAAAGTCTAGTGGAGGTCAATTCCTGAAGAAATGCAGAGCCTGAGGGAGTGAATGCTCGCAGCTTTCCTCCTCTTCACGTAGGAGGAGGTGATACTCTCATGCATGCATGCACATGATGTGTAGACATAAAACTCTGCACACAGCCCGGGAAGATGAAGTGCAAAGTAGTTTGACTGTGCTTGACTGTAATCTCTGGATGGAACTGAGAAGATGCAGTGTGTGTTATTGCAGAGTAGCGTATCCTCCGCGAGCCAATCACATCGTTTTCAGGGCCACAGCTGCGCTAAATGCTCACATAACACCGAACGTGATACCATATTTAATCAATAAAAGGGTGTATTTCTTATGCCATAAATCACAGAAGAATCTTATCACGAAGCGCTCGGAGCGGGGCCCTAATCTGGATTTCTCAAATAGCTAAATAATATCGTTTCCATCACAGCAAACTGACAGGCGTGATGACAGAGCTATCGGAGATCTGTCAAAGTCACATTACAGCAGAGAGAGGGGCTGATCCTCACGCTATCGCCCATTGTCTAGTCTTTGAAAAATACATGTGACAGTTGCCTGTCTTACCCGTAGTCCTCGTAGACCCCTTGATGTACATCATCAGACTTCAACAATATGGACTTCTGTTGAGGAGATTAGCTGTCAAGCTTATATTTTGTTAAGGGATCAAGGTCCTTCATGTTCTTACCTAAATATAACTTTACTCCATTGCAGGCTTGGAATTGCTTGTGCAGGTGGTATTTCATTTAAGACCCAGAATGCCTTGGCTTGACCGCCGGGCTTTGGAAGGATTATCTGATGAATTCATGTTTTACAGCAGCTGTTGGTGAGAAGTCACCGGGGGTCTAAAAGTGGATGTGAATGCCCTCCACCTTTCTGCCAAACGCTCACTTTCAATTTTTCTTTTTATTTGGTTGAAAACTGCTTGTTCCTTCGCCCGTTTCCCGGAGTGGCTTCTCCTGCTTCGAACCTGTAACCTGTAAACTGTAACCTCACTGTTTGTGAGGTAATGGAAAAGATGCTGTCTGATAGAACCTGTATCAGACTACACCCAAAATTAAATGTCCTTAGTCCTGTCTCCAACAGCATCGAGTTAATCTCATGCATGTCTACGTTGATAAGGATATTCTACAAGACAACTATGCAGCACCTCTTTGGTCACTAGAGATTTTGATTTACGAGGCAGGAGGGGGTAGAAATGATGACCTGCTAATGCCCACTCAGATGCTTGGATTGCCATTGCCATTCACACGAGGACAGCGGAGCAGGACTAAACGAGCCAGGCTGAAAATGTCACCTGCGTGCGCAACCTTTTACGCCCTAAAGCCCTTCTCAGAACTGTAAATTCTATCTTCTACGCCTCCGGCCACGTCCATTGATGGCTTATGGTAGAATCCAGCCAGTGACACCAGCATTTCCACACCGGACTGTAAATCAAATTGCTATCTAAAGCAGCAGGACTCATCCTCACTGAGCTGGACTGCAACATATGGGAAATCCCCACAGGTCTAACAGGATCACACGGGTCACAAGATGCACTTGGAACGCCGTGTTTGGATTTTTATTACATGGTGTGCAAGCAAACAGGAAACTGGGCATCAGAAGGCCTTTAGCAAGGAAAAGCGTGCGGACAGCGTCTGTAATTTAAGGTTGAGTCAAATAGAACTGGATTAAATGACTAATTCATTCTGTTTGAGTCCATAAAACCAGTTAACCTGAGAGCTTAGTACACTTGAGAACTTTAAAAGTGTGGTAAGAGGGGCATTAGGCGGTGCTTGTCGCTGGATAAGGCGGCGCTGCAGCAGTTAGCGCTGTCGCTAACAGCTGCATGTCCTTCTGTGTGGAGTTTGCACGTTCTCTTTGTTTCTGTGGAGGATTTTCTCTGGATGCTCTGGTTTCTTCCCACACTCTGAAGACATGCCTGATGGGTAAACCGCTGATTCTAAACAATCCAAAAGTGGGAGAATGACTGGGCCCGTCTGGGTGGGATGGAGCAAGTTTAACCTGTTTCCCAATGAGACCGCTCCTACCGAGGAGTAGTTAGTGATCCTACTAGAACATGGTTTGGAAGAGCCCACAGTTACTCAGTACCAACTGAAGATGAACTGATTAGATTTCAGGGTCTACAACTAGAACTCCAGGTCACAAACTCTTGTGAAATCGATATCTCCCAAACAAATGAGATGATTGGATTTTCAGGGTAATGTGACATAAAGTCTGTCTGGATCTACGTTCCTACCCTCACCATGGTAACCAGGATCTACGTTCCTACCCTCACCATGGTAACCATGATCTATGTTCCTACCCTCACCATGGTAACCAGGATCTACGTTCCTACCGTCACCATGGTAACCAGGATCTACGTTCCTACCCTCACCATGGTAACCAGGATCTACGTTCCTACCCTCACCATGGTAACCAGGATCTACGTTCCTACCCTCACCATGGTAACCATGATCTATGTTCCTACCCTCACCATGGTAACCAGGATATACGTTCCTACCCTCACCATGGTAACCATGATCTATGTTCCTACCCTCACCATGGTAACCAGGATCTACGTTCCTACCCTCACCATGGTAACCAGGATCTACGTTCATACCCTCACCATGGTAACCAGGATCTACTTTCATACCCTCACCATGGTAACCAGGATCTGCGTTCCTACCCTCATCATGTTAACCAGCTGTAGGTGGTAACCGAAAGAATGCGTTCGCGGATACAAGCACCCAAAATGAGCATCCTCCGCAGGGTGGTCGGGCTCTTTCTCAGAGATCGGGTGAGGTGTTCTGCCTTCCAGGAGGATCTCGGTGTCGAGCTGCTCCTCTTCCAAGTTGATAGGGCCCGGATGGGGTGGTTCAGGCATCTGGTCCGGAGGCCTCCCCGGGTGCCTCGCCGGTGAGGTGTTTCGAGCACATCCCACTGGGAAGTATCAGGAGGCAGACTCTTGGTCTCTTCCCAGCATGACTCGCTGGAGAGACTGTGTCTTACAGCTGGCTGGGGAACGACTCCGGATCCTTCCAGGTGAGATGGAGGATGCAGCCAGGGTGAGAGAGGCCTGGGCTTCCCGTCTGAGGCTGTTGCCCCTGCAACCCGGCCCCGGATGAGCGGAAGACGACGGAACGGAACAGAGGTTCGTTTCTGAGTATCTGTTTTCTCAGCATCACAGCGTTCCAATCGGGATGTGTGTGGTGAGGAATGGTCTTACCTCATGACTCTAAGAAGATAAGAAGGATTTCTGTCGCTCCGGATGATCTATGGAAGTCTAAATGTTCTGAATGAAGTCAGAGAATCTTAATCTCTGCTGTAATTTGTCAGTTTTAGCAAAGTAAAAAATTTCCTCTAATAGGAGTGATGTATGTACAACAGCTGGACCTCAACATCTGGTCCCACACACACACACACACACACACACACATAGACACAGTCTCTTTATTCACACACACACAGATACAGATAGAAAGTGTCCCTGTGGAAAATGTGCGGTGAGTAATGAGCCCTGGGTGGGTCTCCGTCCGGCTCCGTGTCTCCTAACGTGACATGAAGCCGCGTCTCGATGTGTGATGGATCTATTTATGACCCCGTTTATGTAAAGCCGAGCAGACATGGATATTCCACCGGCTGAAATATCAATGGCCATCACTCAGGTTTTATTGCTTTTCCTCGTCCTTCTGCTGCCGTGGCATTTGTTTTGTGTTGAAGGTAAAATAAAAGATGTGAGAAGCTGGTGCAGAACGTGTCGCCGTGACAACCTACGATGGGATTCAAATCAAACATACACTGTTTACTTTGAAAATATGTCGTGACATCCTATTGATACTTTACTTTGAAAATCAGAGAGGTTTTAAAGTTTAAAGTCAATAAACAGCCAGTTACTACGCCAACTATACATGAACTGATTCAGTTTTCCGGATCAAACCAAAGGCCGATGTCACAAATTCTTATCAATATAATATTTTTCAGAACGGCCCATATTTACTCAGTACCAACTATGGATGAAAAAGGTTTTCGGGGTCGTGCGACCAAAACTCAAACTAATAAAGGCAAAGGTCACAATATCTAGAAACCTCATACATACTGTATGACTGCTGAAGCCTAGTCATCATAAACCCCAACCAGTCATCAATACTCAGCCTGGGAGGCTACGTGATGGGGAGTGTGTGCCCCTATGTGTGTGTGTGTGTGTGTGTGTGTATGGACTCTACTTTTATGGTGTTTTTCTATACCTGCGTTGGCACCCAAAGCGGTTCACATTCACCCATTCACACACACACTCGTACCTGATGGGGAAACCACCATCAGGAGCAATTGAGGGGGTTCAGTGTCTTGCTCAGGGAGACCTCGGCATGAACTCCAGGGAGGGAATCGAACCAGTGAGCCTCCGGTTAAGGGACCCTACCCACTGAGCCATCCCTTCCAGTGTGTGTGTGTGTGTGTGAGAGTTTTTCAGACTATTTCCACAATGAGAAAATGCAGATATCATTCAATTTGGGAGGTGATCGGTGACACTATTTGGGTCCAGGAGGGTTTGAAACATTTTTTTACTTACTTTATTGATCCTTCACCAGGCAAATATGTGTGCTGCGTTGCACCGCAGCAGGCTGCCCATCTATGACAGTGCCAATGGTGGGAGAAACGGGGGTTAGGTGTCTTCTCCAAGGACCTTAGACGTGAAACGAGTCGGAATCGAACCCACGAACTTCTGGTTAACTTCCAGTCTATAGGCGAACGCTCTACCACTGAGGCACTATCTCCTCTTTTTTGGCCTGTTAGCTAATGATAGTTGGTGTGATCGAAGAGGATGCAGGAGACAGGGTTAGATGGAAGGAACTGACTCACTGTGGCGCCCCCTGGAGGGAAATACTGACAGGTTTTTCAGCTTTTAATGCTGCTTAGTTTACATGTCATTACCCTGATGGTGGAGGGGGACGGGATGAGAGAGCCTATCCCAGCTCATCCAGCTCATTTTCAGGCGAGAGGCAGGATACACCCCGAACAGGTCGCCAGTCTGGATGGAGACACACACACATACACACACACACACACACACACACAACCATCCACAAACACTCGTTCCTAGGGGTAATTTCATAACAGCCAATCAACCTAACATTTATGTTTTTGGAGGAAACCAGAGAAAACCCAGACATACACAGGGAGAACATGCAAACTACACACAGAAAGACCAGTGTTTCAAGCCTTGCCTCCGCTCCACGACTTGAACCCCTAACCTTCTAGCTGTGGGGCCACCGTTCAGCCCGGTGTGTAGCTACTGAAAATATTCACAGTGTTCTGATTGGTCGGTCCACCTGACGGTAGGTGTGGGTGATGTGGGTGAACTATGCGGGCTTTAACGGACTGGTGACCTGTAAGGGTTGGTAATCTACACCCTAAGGCTGCCAGAAAAAGGGGTGTCTTGTTTTTCCAGACGTTGGTGAAGGTCCTCACCCTCCGAATTCATTTTATTCTGGACCATAAAAGGTAAGACGTTTTCACAAGCCGTCATCCGGACCTGCTGAATGCTGGTCTGATCACCAGGGCGTGTCCAGGTCTCCTTAAGAGGGCTTTGTGGAGCAATCTGGGTGACAAGCTCGGGTGTTAACCTGTTAGAGGGCATTATCAGCTACACATGTCACGTTCACATTTTCTCTGCAGGTCCATTCAAACATCTCAGCGCCATCTCAACACGTCCCTAAGCTCCGCCCACCACGGACACTTTTATCTGGGGTTTTTAAAGTGGTGAACATATTTACCCAGAGCTTTCCCACAGTCTGACGGAAAGGGCACATAGCAACGCCGGCGAGAGTCAGGGTGTCTACATGGAGCCGTGTGCTTCAAGTGGAACGTGTGGTCCAGTGGGAGGGGGTTTCTTTAGAGGACCTTATCAGTGTGTGTAAATAATGGATGTACCGCAGGGAGACGGACTTTCACACTCATCTTTAAGCTGGATTGTTACAAGAAATTATTAGCTGGGTCCCAGGGGGCGTTGGCCTAGTGGTAGAGTGGCCATCTTCCGTCCAAGGGAACTTGGTTCGATTCCACCTAGGGCCGCACACACTCCAACACAAAGTGAAACAAAAAAAAATCACAGATAAATGAAACCCCTCCACAATAAAAGCCCCCGTCGTTGGCTGACACCCATCTCCTCCTTCACCCGACCCCTGTGGCCCCTCCTGCAGGTTGCGAGTCCACTGGAAGGGCAGCCCATGTCCCCTGTTCGGGCTGAGCCCAGCCACCAGGCGCTTGATCTCATACCCCACCCTCGTGCCTGGCTCCAAAGGAGGTCCCGGTGACCCGCGTCCGGGCAAGGGCAACTTGGCTATGCTTGATTTTATCATAGGGGTGTTTGAGCCACACTTTGTCTGGCCCCTCACCTAGGATCTGTTTGCCGTGGGTGACTCTACCAGGGGCATTAAGCCCCAGATACCATAACTCCTAGTAAGGTGGCAGCTCAAGGAGGAGTTCACCCATTCACACACACACTCGTGTGTGTGTGTGTGAATGGGTGTGCGTGTCTCCTCCTCTCGGGAGGAGACCGAGAGGCAGATCCCAACCTGCTGAAGAGACTATGTCTCACAGCTGGCTGGAGAACGACTCGGGATTTTTCTGAGTGAGCTGGAGGATGCAGCCGGGGTGAGAGAAGCCTGGGTTTCCCGTCTGAGCATGTTGCCCCCGTGACCCGGCCCCGGATGAGCGGAAGGCGACGGAACAAAACGGAACAATAAAAGCCTCTACTCAATAAGCAATCAGTGATAAAAAAGTCTTTTATTTTGAAGAAAGACACAAAAACATCCATAAAAACCTCATAAACTCCAAAATTATATGAAAATATGACATGTGGCGCCGTGGTTGGCACGGTGGCCTCACAGCAAGATGGCCGGGGTTTGAGTCCTGGAGTGGAGGTGAGGCTTTTCTGTGTTGAGTTTGTATGTTCTCCCTGTGTATGTGTGGATTTCCTCTGGTTTCCTCCAAAAACATACATGTTAGGGTGATTGGCTGTTATGAAATTACCCCTGGGAATGAGTGTGTGTCCGGATGGCTGTCTGTGTGTGTAACTCTGCAACAGACTGGAGACCTGTTCAGGGTGTACCCTGCCTATTGGTTTAAATCAGCCGGGATAGGCTCCAGGACCCCCTGCGACCTCATCAGGGATAACTGGTTTGCTTAGTAAACGATGTGGAAACAGTCTCTTCTTAATTATTTTTGAGAATAAAGCATTTTTTTCTTCAAAAACTTGGATTATTTGTGGATAAAATCCATCTTTTTCTCCTCATTGATGATAAAAGTCCAGCCTGTCTCGTCCCACGCCGCTCGGACTTCTTTACTTTGTTGGACGTGGTTCGAAAAGTTTGTCTTGAAACTAAATCAGACCCCAAATCTGTTTGTTTTTGTCCCTCTTGAAAAGGCTCAGAGTAGAACATTTCCTCGGTTTAAAAATTAACTGCAATCTCACGTTTGACCAGCATGTACGTCACCTTTGCAAAGTTTCTTTCTTACATCTCAGAAACATTGCCAGGCTCCGCCACTCACTCACCCACGCCGCGGCTGAAAAACTGATCCATACCTTCATCTCCTCCAGACTCGACTACTGTAATGCCCTCCTCTTTGGTACACCTGGCAGGAGCCTTGAGAAGCTTAAGCACATCCAAAACTGCGCTGCCAGAGTCCTGACGAGGAGGCAAAAATTTGACCACATCACACCTGTTCTTAAATCACTTCACTGGCTTCCCATCAGTTTCAATCTGCCTCCTCAACTCCCAACGTGTCCATGGAAACGCCCCAACTTACCTCACTGAGCTCCTCTCCCCACTCATCAACCCAAGACACCTTCGCTCAAATTCCACCCACAGCCTCCACCAGCCCAGGACCAGGCTGACCACAATGGGGGACAGAGCCTTCCAGGCTGTTGACCCACGACTCTGGAATGAGCTCCCAGAACTCCTCAAGGCCACAAAGTGTGGACGCTTTCATAAAAGGCCTAAAGACATTCATTTTTAAGGCTTTTAATTTTTGACTTTATGGTTCTTTGCGTTTTTGAATGTAGATTTTAATTTTTAAACTGTTTTTATTGTTTTAACTTGCATAGTTTTTACAAAACGCTTTGGAATTTTTTTACAATGTAAGGCGCATTATAAATAAAATGTATTATTATTATTATTATTATTTCCATGGCCGCCTTGCTTGGTGACCGTCCAATCAGAAGGTCTGAAAATAACGCACATCAACAGAAAAAAAAATGTTGCTCACCTCGTGTAAAAAAAACAGCTGTTCTGCTGATTTTAAACTAACTGGCAACAAATAGTGGCTTAATTGTGATTGGTCGAATGCTTTTACTGAGTGTGTGTTTCACTGTGACGCCATGGAAACGACTTCAGGGTAAAAAATAGTCTAAAGTTTTACATCCATGTCTTTTTTTCTTATTTTGAGTCGTTCGTCCATCTTTGCTCACGTTGGCACCTTGTTTTTACCTCTCTGAAAGATTACGAGCTGTCAGTGTACCCCTCTGTTTCACATACACACTCTTTCAACGTCCACACACGACAGTACGGCTCCTCAAATCTCTAGTTCTTAGGACGTGTGTATGATAGCGACTGGGCTTGATTAGCGCCGTTAGCCCTTCTAAGGCTCTGGATGTTTACAGTGGATTACAGCGATGGAGGCAGGGGTTAAATCTACCCCCTCCTTCACCCACCAGGGGCAACAGGGGCTGGCAACTCGTCTGGGCTCCGCATCGCAAGGCCAGGCTGACAGGTAGCGGGATTTGGAAGAGCACTTTGCATGAGAGCCAACATGAAAAACTGAACACGGCGGATTAGCTCGGGATTATGTTGTCAGAGTCAGCCTTGACGGACAAACTGCAGAGGAATAAATTGCAATCTGTTTGAGGAGAACGTTGCCACGCAAACAGGAGAGACACAGTCAGCCTGTCAGACCGAGATGGACATCATTAATAATTTATAAACAGGATCCACGTCCACCGGTGACACGGGTGGACACCACGTCTGCTTGTCTAACACCAGGAGCTGGTTCATGTTAAACTTTAAGTGACAGGAAATGTAGAGATAAGAGGTCACACTCCGGAGCGTAAACCCGACCCAATTTATTCCCCTGTTTAACCGTCTCTCTGCTGCTTGAAAGAAACACTGGTGACTAAGTTAGGCAGCGCCAGCTTAGACCGAGGATTAAATAAATCCACACAAACTCCTTTTATTAAAGCAGAGACCAGAAAACAAAGCCAGGTGTTAAGATTATAATCCACCAACTGGAAACAAGAAGAGCACTCAATCTTTTTAAAGGGAGGCTTTTTTTTTCCAAAAAAAAAAAAAAAATACTTTTAGTTTTTTTTTTTAATTAAAGAGACTTTTTTGTTCATTTTTAGCAAATTAAAAAGAATAAAATCAATAATTGATTTAAGAAATTATTTGAAAAAAAATGACCAAAATTTTTGTTTTGTTTTTCAAATTTTTGAAAATAATGCTGTTGTGTAAAATTTTACAAATAATTCTGGAATTTTTGGAGTTTTTGTTCCGTCATCTTCCGCTCATCCGGGGCCGAGTCGCGGGGGCTACAGCCTCAGACGGGAGACCCAGACTTCTCTCACCCCGGCTGTATCCTCCAGCTCACCCGGAAGGATCCTGAGGTGTTCCCTGTCCAGCTGTGAGACATAGTCTCTACAGCAGGTCCAGGGTCTGCCTCTTGGTCTCCTCCCGGTGGGACGTGACCAAAACACCTCACCAACGAGACGCTCGGGAGGCATCCTGACCAGATACCCGAACCACCCCATCTGGCTTCTCTCGACCTGGAGGAGGAGCGGCTCGACACCAAGCTCCTCCCGGATGGCAGAGCTCCTCACCTGATCTTTGAGTGAGAGCCCAGCCACCCTGTGGAGGAAGCTCATTTCCATCCTCTTGTATCCACGATCTCATTCTTTTGGTCACCACCCACAGCTGGTTACCATGGTGAGGGTAGGAACGTAGATCCTGGTTACCATTGTGAGGGTAGGAACGTAGATCCTGGTTACCATGGTGAGGGTAGGAACGTAGATCCTGGTTACCATGGTGAGGGCAGGAACATGGATCCTGGTCACTATGGTGAGGGTAAGAACGGAGATCCTGGTTACCATGGTGAGGGTAGGAACGGAGATCCTGGTTACTGTGGTGAGGGTAGGAACGTAGATCCTGGTTACCATGGTGAGGGCAGGAACGTAGATCCTGGTTACCATGGTGAGGGCAGGAACATGGATCCTGGTCACTATGGTGAGGGTAAGAACGGAGATCCTGGTTACCATGCTGAGGGTAGGAACGGAGATCCTGGTTACTATGGTGAGGGTAGGAACATAGATCCTGGTTCCCATGGTGAGGGTAGGAACGTAGATCCTGGTTACCATGGTGATGGTAGTAACGTAGATCCTGGTTACCATGGTGAGGGCAGGAACATGGGTCCTGGTTACCATGGTGAGGGTAGGAACATAGATCCTGGTTACCATGGTGAGGGTAGTAACGTAGATCCTGGTTACCATGGTGAGGGTAGGAACGTAGATCCTGGTTACCATGGTGATGGTAGTAACGTAGATCCTGGTTACCATGGTGAGGGCAGGAACATGGGTCCTGGTTACCATGGTGAGGGTAGGAACATAGATCCTGGTTACCATGGTGAGGGTAGTAACGTAGATCCTGGTTACCATGGTGAGGGTAGGAACGGAGATCCTGGTTACCATGGTGAGGGTAGTAACGTAGATCCTGGTTACCATGGTGAGGGTAGTAACGTAGATCCTGGTTACCATGGTGAGGGTAGGAACGGAGATCCTGGTTACCATGGTGAGGGTAGGAACGGAGATCCTGGTTACCATGGTGAGGATAGGAGCCTGGATCCTTACCAGCCACCTTGCGGAGGAAGCTCATTTCGGCCGTTTGTATCCGCGATCTCATTCTTTCGGTCACACCCGGTCGGGTGGGTGAAGGAGGAGATGGGTTGCAGCCGTCGGCAGGGACCCTGGCGGTCAGATCCTCGGTTCCATAAGCTAGCCTTGAAATTGAAACTGAATAACTAAATCTAGACTTTTAGCAAATAAACATTATATCTTATATTTATTAAAATTTATTTTGTTTATGTATTTATCAAAAATATTATTTTCCCACAAAAAAACATTAAGATCCTTTCTTTAAACCCACGGTTCGCGTCAGAGAAAACGATCCTTTCTGGATGTTTTTTTTTGTTCTGATTAGATTTGCCGGCGTGCGTCAGGGTCTGACTAGCATGGTAAACCAGATTAATGAGCTTTATTCCATTCCAGGCTTTACTTCATCGTTAGGAATGCGTGTCTATATGTTAAACATATGAATATGCATCGGCAGAGAGCGTTTGGAGCCGGTCCGTGCTGTGCCTGCCTGGAATGATAATACACAGAAAATCACACGCTTTTATTTCCACCTTTGATTTTTTACACAGACTTTTTTTATTGATAAAACTATGATTTTATTTAAAACACTAGATAAAAAATAGATTTCCTCTTTAATTAAGATTATTCTTAATTTAATGAATCAGTTTGAAACGATCCAGGAGTAAACATAAAGAATGACTTCTGCTCTTCTCTTTAATTAGAGTTTTTGGACCGTCGGATCGGGCAGAGTTATGTTGGAGGAAATCAAGTGAAGCCGGGGTGATCCAGAGGACAGCGTAGATAACAGATGACCCCACACCTGATGGATGTGGAGATGAGGAGGGGAAAGGTTAGATAAGCCCTCCACAAACATTTAACTCTCATGTGGGGCCAAAATTAGGTCATTTAAACACAGAAATTTAACTTAAACAAGGATTTCATGTGAAAAGTTTTAAACAAGTTTGAACTTTATTTATTTGTTAAAAACGTTCCTGAAGTCATTTTACTTTTTATTCTTAAATATTTTCATTAATTTAAAAACTCTTTTAGTCAGAATGTGGATATTATTCTTGGTCTTGGTCATGGATTTTGTTCTTCATCACACCCACAGGAAGCAGGGAGTGTTTTAGTGCAGGTGCTCTGCTCATGCTCAGTCTCAGTAATATAAAAAATGATGTGATAATTTTGCAAACTCGATAAGTTTTACACAGTATTTGTTGCTTAAAACAAGTTATACACTGTGCCATGCATGCACCCAGAGGGCGGGGCTAAGCAGGCAGCAAGAGGATGGGAGAATTCAGAGTGTTAAAACCAAAGTTAAACTAAAAAAGTTCATTTAAAGGGTGTGTTCGACGCCGCATCGGTCTGTCATAGTAAAAAAAGAGCTGAGACGAAAAGCAAAGCTCTGGATTTACAAGTCAATCTACGTTCCTACCCTCACCATGGTAACCAGGATCTACATTCCTACCCTCACCATGGTAACCAGCATCTACGTTCCTACCCTCACCATGGTAACCAGCATCTACGTTCCTACCCTTACCATGGTAACCAGGATCTACATTCCTACCCTCACCATGGTAACCAGGATCTACGTTCCTACCCTCACCGTGATAACCAGCATCTACGTTCCTACCCTCACCGTGGTAACCAGGATCTACGTTCCTACCCTTACCATGGTAACCAGGATCTACGTTCCCACCCTTACCATGGTAACCAGGATCCACGTTCCTACCCTTACCATGGTAACCAGGATCTACGTTCCTACCCTCACCATGGCAGCCAGTATCTACGTTCCTACCCTCACCATGGTAACCAGGATCTACGTTCCTACCCTCACCATGGTAACCAGGATCTACATTCCTACCCTCACCATGGTAACAAGGATCTACATTCCTACCCTCACCATGGTAACCAGGATCTACATTCCTACCCTCACCATGCACGGACAGTCTTTGTGGTAATGCCTCCTTCTGAGTGGAGGCCTAAAAACTTCATTTTATCTGAATGTTAGAAAGCAGGCGTTGTGGAGCTCTGACGGGAGGAACCAGAGCTACAGATTTACTGACAGGACAATTAGAGGGAGCTAACCGGCTATCTGAGTGGAATATTCTAGATAGGGTGGTGGACCCTCCACAGTGACCCCACTCATGGAGGATGTTCAGCTTGAAAGACTGTTTAAAAACAGTTTTAAAGTTTTAAAAAAGGAGAAGAAATTCTAGGTTTTATGGTAGATTCATAGATTAAAATTCATAAAGGGGCATTTGTCTTTTTATGTAACAATTAGATGAACCTCCATAACATTTAGTCATGGGAGCAGGTTTGGAACGTACATGCCTACCCCTCATCCCTAACCCCTGAAAACTGACAATAAACCGGTTAAAACTGGGCATGCATCTGGGTCCTACATCTCCACCTTCACCACCTCATGATGAAAATGTATGTTTTTACAATAAAAATGGACTCTACTTCTATGGTGCTTTTCCACCTGTGTCAGCCCTCAAAGTGCTTTACTTTGTGTCTCACATTCACCCATTCATACCTGATGGGCATGCTGCCATGCAAGGTGCAAACCACCATCAGGAGCAATGGGGGGTTCAGTGTCTTGCTGAAGGACACCTCGACATGAACCCCTGGCGCCGGATCGAACCGGCAACCGTACAGTTACAGGGGGATCACCCTACTCATCGAGCCATCCTTCCCCGTTGTGATCAGACTGAGAGGAACGTCTGGATGTGCAGGAACGATTTAGAGCGGCCCCTCATGCTGGAATTATCATTCATTTTTGCAAGTTTTTCACCAGGTTTTACAGTTTGAAGCAGCTTTTTTTTTTTCAGAAATGAATTTACTTTTTGTTCAAACACAAAAGATTTTGTGTGAAATTCAAACTCAAAAAAACTGTTAAAAAAAAGCAGATAAAACATCTCGGATCGGTCGTGGTGGTTTCCAGCCTGCTGAAGATAAACAGACGCAGCAGCAGTTTGAGTCCAAACTTCTCACAGTTTCTTTTCACTTTGATTTTGAAGCGTTATTATCTTTTGTGTGAAGTGTAAGGAGGGTAAACAGTAGCGCTGCAGACTCGGATGTCTGTTTAAATAAACCGTATTGTCTGATGATGTTTTAATGGGCGCAGCTCCATCCCCTGGGCTCTGACCCTTCTCTCCGTCTGTTCCCAGTATGTACTCTCACATGTAATTACTGTGTGCATACCAGGCTCTTCTCTGATTACCCCGCTGGAAAAAATGCTGGTAAGAAAGAGGTTTTAAAGTGTAACACACAACACGGATTCACACTGATTCACACTGACTCACACGGATTCACACTGATTCACAGTGAACAAATAAAGAGCTCATTATTTTTACACCTGCTACAGACTCTTACTTTGAAATCACTGTCTAATTGATTTTCAGTCTAAAAGCCTCCTGTAAATCTGTCTAGAGACAGACTGAAGTAAACATTAGATTATTCCTATAGTTTTATGTTTAATGTCTGATAAAACACATCATAGATCACACCTACATCACAGTCAGTTACCCTCTGTTGTCATAGAAACAGTCTGACCTCACAGCTTTGGGATTCACTCACTCTGAAGTGGGCGGGACTCTTTTTTTTATAAACAAATCATTTCCTTTTGTTAGGGACCGAACTTGACGAATGTAAAGCACCTGAATAGTCGGTTTCGTCCAGAAAATGGAGAGTAAAAACAAACTTTTCCTGAATAAACTTTCTAAACACTGTCTTTAAATCCTCAATCTGGGGAATTGTTACCAACATGGACCGTGTAGACGGTGTTATCTCCTTTTTTCAGATAGAGAACTACAAACATGGCCGACAAACATTTGTGTTCATGTCACGTCGACATCTCTGTTCTCTGATTGGGTAGGATGTTTTCCAATCGCTGTAAGATCTTCTTCCATCATTTCCCTTCAAGGGCGCCACATCAAGTCAGTTTCTTCCATCTAACCCTATCTGCTGCATCCTCTTCGGTCACACCAACTATCTTCATGTTTTCCTTCACTGTATCTATGAACCTCCTCTTTGGTCTTCCTCTAGTCCTCTTTCCTGCGGGTTCCAAACCCAGCATCCTTCTTCTGATGTACTCTCTCTCTCTCCTCTGCACATGTCCAAACCATCTCAGTCTGGCCTCTCTGACTTTAAAACCTCTAACATGTGCTGTTCCTCTGATCCTGTCCATCCTGGTCACTCCCAGAGAGATCCTCAGCATCTTCATCTCTGCTACAAACATCTCTGTTTCCTGTCTTTTCCTCAGTGACACTGTCTCTAGACCAATCAGCATGGCCGCTCTCACCACACTGTCTCTAGACCAATCAGCATGGCCGCTCTCACCACACTGTCTCTAGACCAATCAGCATGGCAGCTCTCACCATGGTTTTGAACAGTTTTTTTTGTCTTTAAATCCTCAATCTGAGGAATCGTTCCCAACATGGACCGTACAGGATGGTTGATCTACAGAACTACAAACATGGAGGACGGATGCTTGTGTTCATGTCACGCCGTCATCTCTGTTCTCTGATTGGGTAGGACGTTTTCCATTCGCTGCAAGATAATACCTGCAACATCTGACCTAGTTGTTGGAGGAAACTGAAACTGAGCGGACAAACTACGGAGCACCAGGATGGTTACCAGTCTGTTTGATTTGACTTTATTATGAAGTGTTCTGTTTGGGTTTGAAGTCCCGCCCCCTAAGAACCATGTTGACCAATAACACACCATCTCTACTGCTCGTCTTGTTCTTTTCTTCTACATTTTATATATTTGTGTTCCTCTCCACGTCTTTATTTTTCATTCTCTAATTTTTGCCCTCAGACTTTTCTTTGACAGCCGTGATGTAGAGTTTTATCTCAAATTTTTGAGCTTCAAATACTACATCTGTCCCATTCTTGATCCGGTAAACACACATCACATACATACTTGGTACATGAAATGTTTCCCTTTCATGTGATTCGTTTGCAGACCCATACTGGGTCTCATATCTAATATTGATGGGATCCACTACAGAGAGGAGGTCCAGATCCTCACACTGTGGTATTCAACTTCACCCTGAACAGCAGTAAGACAAAGGAGGTGATAGTGGACTACAGGAGGTCCAGAAGGACTGAACACGCTCTCCTTTACAGGAGGAAAGCTGTGGAGCGTGTTGACAGGGTGAAGATCCTGGGCATTCACGTCTCTGCAGACCTCTCATGGACTACCAACACCTGGTGAAGAAGGCCCAAAAACGTCTCTTCTTCCTCAGGAAGCTGAAGCTCTCTGGACTCTCCTCTTCAGAGCCCCTATAGAGAACATCCTGTCTCTCAGTGTGACTGTGGGGTACGTCAGCTGCACTATACAGGATAAAATGGATATGGCCCGGGATCCGGGTGGTGTAGACTGCCGTAGGGCCAGATCTGGATTTTGTCTACAGCTCCTGAGTTCAGCAGAAGGCAAGACGGAGAGCGATGGACCCCACCCACCCAGGATACGGACTGTTTGTACCTCTCCCATCAGGACCACCACCTCGCTGTCTCTGAAAAAACCTCAGAGACAGTTTTTTCTCCAGAGCTGTGAAAGCAATCATCCCTCCATCCCCGTGCACACTCATCTGACGGATACTAAGAACATTTTACACCAGGGGTGCCCAACTTTTTTGTCCCTACTTTTCAACCAGCAAACCTCTTAAGATCTACCCTACCCGTGATGACGTCAGACATGACGTCACCAATCCGTCTACTCCTTAATTAGCCTTCAGATCTGCAGCTGAGTAGAAATTCGGGGTGAATTTCAGGCATCAAATCGGGATTGTTTGAAAATAAATTATTTAGAATTGTATAAGGATCTTCTCCATCAGTCAAATTCTTATTTATATGATTTTTAGCCTGAAGTCTGTCCAAATTTTATTTTGAGAACGGTGACAATAAAAAAATCTTGAATTCCGTTTTGTTGTCTGTGAAATCTTAAATCCCAGTATCGTCATCCCGTTTCCTGTAGAGGACGGATCTCACTGAGTTTTTCAGGAAACAGACTCTGAGGACGTGAAACATTCATTCCAGCAGTCGATGAGCTCATGTCCGTCCGGTTCGAGTCGCGGTCAGGAGACAGGGCCAATCAGACGTGGGCGAGGGCTCCTGATAACATCTGAACACATGTGGAGATGCTTGAACAAGAAAATTAGACTTTTTTTTTATGTCTCCGCCTGAAGAATGAGAACGCTTTAAGAACACAAGCTGTCCGTCACGCTTGGGAACGAAATGTCTTCAAAGTGACTGGTGAGATTTTAGTGAAACTAAACCGTTAGTCAGTACCAGCCATAAATGAACTGAGTATGTTTTCAGGTTCGTGCTATTTTATCTAGCACAATGTTGTTTTTGGCAGCCATATGAGTTTTCGTTTTAGTCACGTTTTCGTCAACGAAAACCCAAGAGAGTTTTTGTCTATGTCATGATGTAGCTGAGGCCAAAAATATACCCATGACACAACAGACAGGTTCAGATGAAAAATCCCAAGCAGAAAAAGTCCAAATAAAGAAGACAAAAACAGGTAAACGAGGCACGTTCCGATGTAGAAGCTGGAGCCAAAAACTGGATAACAGGTCAAGCATGATAAACAACGATCTGGCGAAGAGTGTGTCAAAAAATGATCCATTTACTTGTATGCTGCAGCAGATGAGTAGATGAGTTTCAGGTGTGACTTGTTGCACGGACACAGACAAGAGGGAGGGGGGAAACAGGACACAGAGGGGGAACAGACTACTCTCCTGACAGTCTAGTTTTAATGTTAAAAAAAACCCAAACAAACAAACAAAACAACATACTTTAACAATTATGGCTTTATTACTAAGAATGATGCAGGTTGTTTGTTTAAAAAAAAAACTCTGCCGAGCTTTAACTTACGCAAAACAACAAACATAGTAAAACAATGTAAAAATAAATATAATTTTTTCAGTGAGTGAGGAACGTTGTAACTTATTCATACTTAAAAATGACACCTCTTAATAATCCTGTAAACAAAGTAAACATTGTACTGTGTCTTTAAATCAGTCGTTAGCGCAACCAAGCTAACAGGAAGCTAGCATTAGCTTGAAGTTAGCATGCTGTTTAAAAATATGTGTAAAACTTTAATTTTCTGACCACCAAGCTCCTTTGTTACTGTTTTCACCATGGTGTGTGACTTCCTCATGGCTGCAGGTGTGTTGTATAGACGGTGTGAACGTGCAGCATTGTGGGGGGCGTGCCGCCGTGAGAGACAGATGCAGCCGCTGTGTTTTTTTTTCTTTTCACAGACAGAAATGTTCAAGTCTGACGCCTATTTCGTTGCAAACGTCTCGTCACATTTTCGTCACCAAAATGTCGCATTTATTTTGTTATTGTTACATCATCGTCATAAAAAAATGCTTCGTCAACAAAATCATTTCGTTGTCGTCATCGTTGACAAAAACAACACTGTCTTTAGGGCAGCAGGACGCATTTTGTTCAACTTTTTGTAACCATAGTAACCAAATAGCTGGGAGGGGCGGAGTTTTCCACTGGTTAGGGAAACTTTGAATTCATAAAAATTTGTGATCCACACCTTAAAACCAAATCAGTCATCTATAGTTGGTACTGAGCGATAGGGAGCTGCTTCTTTAATATCCTTTCAGTGGTTTGAGACGTGAAGTGTCGACAAAATTACCGTAATTTCACGACCATTAGGCGCAGTCTCAGTCACACACCGCCTTACAACAACACACACGCAAGCATGCAAATGTGGGTATTAAAAAATAGATCAGGAGCAGAACTGAGTTTGGTTGTACTTTATTTAAGTAGTAACGATACTAAACAAACACATTACCGGTAATAGTCTTTATTCAAATCCATCAAAGTCCTCATCCTCTGTTTCAGAGCAGGTCCACTTCGCTCCTCGCTGTTAAAGTCACTGTCTGTACTGTGCGGCTCCTCAGAAAGGATACCAGCTTTTGAGAAAGCTCGGATAACAGTACCAGCAGACACGTTAGTCCAAGCATCTACAATCCATTGGCAAACTGTAGCGTAACTCGCCTGGCGCTGCCTTCCACCCTTCCAAGGCTCGATTCCCATGTTCCTCCGCGTAGCTGATTGCCTTCAGTTTAAACTGAGCGTCATAAGCGTGTCTCTGTCATTTTCAGGGTTAAAACAGCAATGTTGTTCATACAGCACATACCTTTTTTATACATAATTCACGCCCACTCTTCACTCTTTAACGTTCTCAAGCCTTTTCTTTCAGGTCCGCCTTTTCTCACACACGGCGCACCGCACAAAAGGGCACACCGCTCATTTTGAAGAAAATCTAAGACGTTTATATGAGCCTTATAGCCGTGAAATTACGGTAAAAAAATTCAAGTTTTTTTTTTTTTTGATAAACCCAATTTTACAAGACAATCATCTGAAGTGGTTCATAAAGATGTTACAGATGTATGGATGACCCGGGTGATCAATGCCTCCACATTCTGTTAGAAGCTGCTTTAAAAACGAATAAAAAACATGAGAAAACTTTCAAATTGAAAATTTTCCTTCAAAGTAAACAAAGAAAAACACTATGAGGTCGTTTTTTTGAACCCTGAAAAGTGGCCTCACAGAAGCAAACATGAGATCCACCGTCTCCGTGTCATGGTTCCCATGATGCAAGCTGTCTGCGGGGGGGTTCAGAAGCAGAGCGGGGGTGTTAGGATGCAGGGTGACGGGGGTCCTCGTGTTCAGGCCTGCGTGCGATCGACACACTGCCCTCCTCTTGACTCCTCCATAAGCTCTGTAACAATAACACACTTTCCTTTCACTCTGGTCCTCGCCCTGACCCCCGCTACGCCCCTCACCCCTCTCCCTTATCTCTAATACCCCACATCTCTTAAAAACACATGAAGAAGGAGTCTTACCTACAGTGGGAAGAAGATGAAAGCTGCTCGGTATTTGTTTTGAACTCTAGTTGCCCCCAAAACCCTGAAAAAACTCCAGTGTTGTTGTTTGTTTAAGCGTCATGACGAAGAAAAAAAATCTTTATCATTTTGATCATGATTCCAGACTTTAATTAATTCCTCCCGTGTTTGGTAACGAAGACCAGACGATTCTCCAGGGTTAACAGTGCCATCTACAGTAGAACCGTTAATCATCTGCAGACACGAACAGAAACCGCTAGGTTTAAAGAAGACAGATTCTGTTGGTTTGATTTTGGAGTATTTTGGTTACTTTTTGGACAGTTTTTACATAAAAACTGTGTTTTAAAAGGTTGTTCTTTGTGAAAAATTAGATAAACTCTGATAAAATAAATGATAAATCGGTCTGAAGCGTCACTGATAATAAAAAACGCTCCGTGGACGAATCGTTCACGTGTTCTTAGACATAAAACATTTGAATCTGCATTAAGATCAAACTGGCTCTGGCAGGTTAGTGGGTAACACAGTGGCCTCACAGCAGCCAGGTCAGGGTGCAAGTCTCTAGTGGAACAAGACTTGGAACACTGGCTACCCTGGCTACCCTCACCATGGTAACCAGGAACTATGTTCCTACCCTCACCATGGTAACCAGGATCTATGTTCCTACCCTCACCATGGTAACCAGGATCTATGTTCCTACCCTCACCATGGTAACCAGGAACTATGTTCCTACCCTCACCATGGTAACCAGGAACTATGTTCCTACCCTCACCATGGTAACCAGGATCTACGTTCCTACCCTCACCATGGTAACCAGGATCTACGTTCCTACCCTCACCATGGTAACCAGGATCTACGTTCCTACCCTCACCATGGTAACCAGGATCTATGTTCCTACCCTCACCATGGTAACCAGGATCTACGTTTCTACCCTCACCATGGTAACCAGGATCTACGTTCCTACCCTCACCATGGTAACCAGGATCTACGTTTCTATCCTCACCATGGTAACCAGGGTCTACATTCCTACCCTCACCATGGTAACCAGGATCTACGTTCTTACCCTCACCATGGTAACCAGGGTCTACCTTCCTACCCTCTCCATGGTAACCAGGATCCATGGTCAGGTGTTTTGGGCACGTTCCACCAAGAGGAGACCCAGAGGCAGACCCTGGACCTGCTGGAGAGACTATTTTTCTCATCCGGACAGGGAACACCTCAGGATCCTTGCGGGTGAGCTGGAGGATGCAGCGATCTTTCCGATCCTTCAAAACACTGTGATTGGCTTTAGGTGTAAATTCTGCTACAAATAAACATACGTTGCTTCTCTCGACCAAACAAAGAAGTCAACGCCGATTCGTCAAACAATATCCCTCCTCTCTGCTGTTTCACAAACTAATCAGTTCATTTACATTTGGTATTGAGTATTTCATTACAATCCCTTCACCGGTTAGAAAGATATTGTGTCCAAAAGAACCTCAACCTATCTGATTTCAACCTGTAGATGCATTATCAGTTAATCTGATTGAGTAATTGTAGGCAGTTTCTTTGGATTTGTGAGATATGAGTGTCTCCACCACGATCTGAACCATTAAAATGACGCCAATGTCCAGGCTCACATGTGTTTATCTTCTTATTTCGGCATGTCCCTTTAGGGGGCGCCACATCAAGTCAGTTTCTTCCATCTAACCCTATCTCCTGCATCCTCTTCAGTCACACCAACTATCTTCATGTCTTCCTTCACTGTATCCATGAACCTCCTCTTTGGTCTTCCTCCAGTCCTCTTTCCTGGTGGTTCCAAACCCAGCATCCTTCTTCTGATGTACTCTCTCTCTCTCCTCTGTACATGTCCAAACCATCTCAGTCTGACCTCTCTGACTTTAAAACCTCTAACATGTGCTGTTCCTCTGATCCTGTCCATCCTGGTCACTCCCAGAGAGATCCTCAGCATCTTCATCTCTGCTACAAACATCTCTGTTTCCTGTCTTTTCCTCAGTGACACTGTCTCTAGACCAATCAGCATGGCCGCTCTCACCACACTGTCTCTAGACCAATCAGCATGGCTGCTCTCACCACACTTTCTCTAGACCAATCAGCATGGCCGCTCTCACCACACTGTCTCTAGACCAATCACCATGGCCGCTCTCACCACACTGTCTCTAGACCAATCACCATGGCCGCTCTCACCACACTGTCTCTAGACCAATCAGCATGGCCGCTCTCACCACACTGTTTCTAGACCAATCAGCATGGCCGCTCTCACCACACTGTCTTTAGACCAATCAGCATGGCCGCTCTCACCACACTGTCTTTAGACCAATCAGCATGGCCGCTCTCACCACACTGTTTCTAGACCAATCAGCGTGGCCGCTCTCACCACACTGTCTCTAGACCAAACAGCATGGCCGCTCTCACCACACTGTTTCTAGACCAATCAGCGTGGCCGCTCTCACCACACTGTCTCTAGACCAATCAGCATGGCCGCTCTCACCACACTGTTTCTAGACCAATCAGCGTGGCCGCTCTCACCACACTGTCTCTAGACCAATCAGCATGGCCGCTCTCACCACACTGTTTCTAGACCAATCAGCATGGCCGCTCTCACCACAGTTTTCTACACTTTTCCTTTCATTTTGTCTGAAACTCTTTTCTCCACCCGTTGCAGCCTGCCTGCAAATGCTTCTTCACCTCTTTTTCACACTCTCCTTGTAAAGTATGTAATAAAGTGTGTATTTACATACTTTATATGTATGTAAATACATTTTATTTCTGACACTATTTGCTTCTCTTTGAGATCAAATGAATCTTATCTTTAAAATCTTTCGGTCGAACGTGTGTGTGATCGTTTTATTAAGTGTGTCTGAGTGACAGCTGCCTAACTTAGAGGATCCATGTCGGGGATTCAGAGATTTAACCGTCACACCGAAAGAAAGACGCAGAAAGAGTGAGAAAACAAGGCTTGTCACCGCCGCCAACGGGCTTGTAAATATTATCTTATTCTTCTTAATCCACTGCACGACGCCGTGCTCAGCCACTTACCGGAAGCTCCGACATTTACCTCGGGATTTGCCGGGGCTCGGGCTGGAGTGGCTGTGAGTGGGAACGTGCTAATCTACACGGCAGAACCGGGATTAGTCTGCTGAGCCAGGTGACCCAGGGGCCTGAGATCTTATTGGCCACAGGAGATGGGGGCCTGTGGTCCCTGGCAGAAGGGGGACCGGGCTGGGGGAGTGAGGGTGTGTTCTTACTTAGGTTACACTCTCCATCTTTCTCTCCTTCTACTTTTTAGTCTCACTTTCTCCTCTCGTCTCCTTACACACACTTTCTCTCCCACTCGCAGCCTGAAGAAGCCTTGATGAGAATTCCTCTAATCAGCCGAGGATTAGCAGCGACTCAGACAACACTAGATGTAATTCCCCCGTCAGACCCACCGGAGGCCTCACACACCAGCCCACATCCGTCCGTCCTTCTAGTGGAAACACAGCAGATCAGATTCACAAAAGAAACACATCGTTTTTCCATCAATCTTTCAAAAGATTCGCTTCAAACTACAAAATGAAACAATTTCCTTCATGATTTGGTGAAAATAAGACTTTGTCAGATTCGGACTCGTTACTCTAAAACTAATTACAGAGATGAAAATGTTACTTTAAACTATTTAAACATGTTTTACTTTAAAATATTAATTAAATGTGTTTTTAATTGATCACAGATTAATTTGCAAAAAAAAATGATCCATTCTTTGTATTTTTTTTATCTTTAATTTCTTTGAAAAACTTTTTCAACAGTTGCTGAAGTTTTGTTTCGTCCTCTGGACCGTCCCAAATGAGATCGTGGAGCCTATCCTGGCTGATTCAAGGCGAGAGGCAGGGTACATCCCGAACAGGTTGCCAGTCCATTGCAGAGCCACACACACAGACAACCATCCACACACATTCGTTCCTAGGGGTAATATTTCAGCAGCCAATCAACCTAACATGTTTGTTTTTGGAGGAAACCAGAGAAAACACACACATCCACAGGGAGAACATACAAACTACACACAGAAAGGACTGTGGTCCAAGCCTCAGATTCGAATCCCTGACCTTCTTGCTGTGAGACCACCGTGCAGCCCAGTTGTAAAAGTTTTTAAACATAAATTTTCTCCCCGAAAAAAGGAAAAAAAAGGTGTGAAAAAAAGAAACAATGAGTAAAATTATAAAATTTAAACTCTTACATCAACAAAAAAATGATTAATTTGAGCTTAAAAAGTGAAAAAAAATTTTTTTTAAAGTTCATAAATAATCAAAACATGAAATTCTGTAAACACGTCATTTGTTTTACTGGAATTGTAACAAATAAACTACTGATTTTTTTCCTTGTTTTTGTGTTTTTAAAACAAGAAAAAAGCTCAAATTAATTAAATCTTTTTTTATTAATGACGATTAAAACGAATCAGAAAAGTTTACATGACCTTCTTACAGCAAGAAGGTCATGGGTTCTTTTCCCGGGTGGGGATGAGGCTTGGAATACCAGCCTCTCTGTGTGTAGTTTGCATGTTCTCCTTGTGTATGTGTGAGTTTTCTTTGGTTTCCTCTAAAAACATACATGTTAGATTGATTGGCTGCTACATGATTGCCCATAAGAATGAGTGTGTGTGTGTGTGTGTGTGTGTGTGTGTGTGTGTGTGTGTGTGTGTGTGTGTGTGTGTGTATGTGTGTGTGTGTGTGTGTGTGTGTGTGTGTGTGTGTGTGTGTGTGTGTGTGTGTGTGTGTGTGTGTGTGAGTGTGTGTGAGTGTGTGTGTGTGTGTGTGTGTGTGTGTGTCTTTGTGCAGCTGACTACCTGTTCTGGATGTACTGTTGTCTTGAATCAGCCAGGAAGGGCTCCGGCACCCCCTCAACCCTCAAAAGAGATGGACAGTTAAGTCGGTGACTAACTAACAGATCAACAGCTTTTGATTTGACGAATACAAACAAAAATATCAGATTAAAAAACAAAAACAAGAAACAGGTTACCATGGTAACCAGGATCTATGTTCCTACCCTACCATGGTAACCACGATCTACGTTCCTACCCTCACCATGGTAACCAGGATCTATGTTCCTACCCTACCATGGTAACCAGGATCTACGTTCCTACCCTCACCATGGTAACCAGGATCTAGGTTCCTACCCTCACCATGGTAACCAGGATCTATGTTCCTACCCTCACCATGGTAACCAGGATCTACGTTCCTACCCTCACCATGGTAACCAGGATCTACGTTCCTACGCTCACCATGGGGACCAGGATCTACGTTCCTACCCTCACCATGGTAACCAGGTTCTATGTTCCTACCCTCACCATGGTAACCAGGATCTATGTTCCTACCCTCACCATAGTAACCAGGATCTACGTTCCTACGCTCACCATGGGGACCAGGATCTACGTTCCTACCCTCACCATAGTAACCAGGATCTACGTTCCTACGCTCACCATGGTAACCAGGAACTACGTTCCTACCCTCACCATGGTAACCAGGATCTACGTTCCTACCCTCACCATGGTAACCAGGATCTACGTCCTTACCCTCACCATGGTAACCAGGATCTACGTTCCTACCCTCACCATGGTAACCAGCTGTAGGTGGTGACCGAAAGAATGAGAGGCCGAAATGAGCTTCCTCCGCAGGGTGGCTGGGCTCTCACTCAAAGATCAGGTGAGGACCTCTGCCATCCGGGAGGAGCTCGGTTTCGAGCCGCTCCTCCTCCAGGTTGAGAGAAGCCAGATGGGGTGATTCGGGCATCTGGTCAGGATGCTCTCGAGCGCCTCGCGGGTGAGGTGTTTCTGGCACGTCCCAACGGGATGAGACCAAGGGGCAGACCCTTGACCTGCTGGTAAGACTATGTCTCACAGCTGGACAGGGATCACCTCGGGATCCTTCAGGGTGAGCTGGAGGATGCAGCCAGGGTGAGAGAAACCTGGGCTTCCCTGTGAGGCTGTTGCCCCTGTGACCCGGCCCTGGATAAGCAGAAGACGACGGAACAGAAAAAAAAGAAGTAATTAGTGATAAAATACAAGCTTTGTTCTCGTCGGACAGACGATGCTCTCTAGTGTTCAAAGAAAAGAAATTCATGGTAATTAATTATTTACTGAGAGGATAAACGAGCTGGAATCGTTTAAAAAGCCTGTTTGGCTTTTAAAACTCATAAACCTGTGAATCCAAAAACAGACGAACACACACACACACAGACACACATCACCGAGGAAACACTTTGTTTCTATTATTTAGGTTTTAAAACGCTCCCTGTTTCATTCTTTATAGATGAACTGGTTGTAAATAAACATCCATGAGCTCATGAACACGGCCGTACGTCTTCATCCACCTGCTTATTGTCGTCAGTGAATCTCGTTAAAACTCCAGCCATCACAGAAAAAAAATAAATCAACTGTTTAACTACGTTTCAGATTTTTTTTTCTGGAGAAGTTTTTAAAAAAAGAAGTTTGTTTAAGTTTAAATGTTTGACAAGATTTTTTTTGGTGAAGTCGTTTAAAATTCCAAAGTGTTGAGAGAGTTGATGGATGAATCCTGCCGGCTGATTGGCCGGATTCCAAATGGTGTTTCATCTGGAGAAAAACAGACAAAAAAAGCACATTATTTTGTTTAAAATGTATAAATTACTGTTTAATCTGTATTTATTTTTATTTTTTTATGCTTCTAGTCTTTCTTTTCTTCTTTTTTTTGAACGTATTGTTTTCATCCCTCATGTGGAATCACTGTGCTGCATTGCACCGCATCAGGCAGCCGTGACGGTGTAAATAGTGGGAGAAATCGGGGTGTCATGTGTCTTCCACAAGGACATACAGGTATGGGCTCAATGGGAATCAAACCAGCTTCATCCGGTCCAAGAGTGGACATCCTACCACTGTTCCTCTGCCTCCTCCGATGTCGTTTAAACGGAAAAAAATGGAGACATCGTGTTTTTTTTCTGTCGTTTTCTGTTTGTTTGACGAACCGAATCCAAGTTTAGTTTGAATTAAAATCTATTGTTGTTTATTTATTTTCTTTTTGTTTTTATTTTTGTTGTGATTTGAATTTAAAAAATAAACAAACTGAATCAATAACAATTAAAAAATCAGTTTTTTGTAATTTAATAAAATCTCATTAAGATCATTTTAGAAAATCTAATTGATCAGTTTTTTTATGGACGTTTGTGGCTCGACTTTGATTCTTTTTATGGTTGAAAATAAAACCTTTTTGTTTGTAAAACTTCAATGTTTTCTATTTTTTTTCTTCTCAGTTTAAATAAAAAGTGTAATTTGTTATTTTTGGATTAAAAAACGAGGATTTTTCTAAATTAAACTGACATAAAAACACTTTTGGATTAAAATGAGATACTTTATTGATCTTTGAAGGTAAATCTGAGTCCTGCAGGGGAACTGGATGAGCCATAAGAGGAGCCCGTAACGACCTCCTGACCCGTAGTAACAGACTAGTACTTACAGTCCGTCACACTCGGTCCTTCACAAACCAGAACCCTCCAAAACAAACCCTCCAGGTCACGTTTATTCAGCAGGTTTCTGATGTTTTTCCCTGAAATTTGTCGTCTTAAATAAAGATAAAGTCCTCTTTGTTAAACTCAGAGTGTTTGAGACGAATCTGGCAGCGTTATCTCAGACACACACTGGCTTCCAGCCTCCCACGGCTCGTCTGTCTCACCCAAACAAACACACACTCTGGAGACGTCCGTCCACTGGATTATTAATCCAGGAGGTCTGATCCGAACGGGCTGCTCTGCAGCACGCTTCAAGAACTCTGAGTTAAAAAAATAAAGACAAAAACGATAGAAACATGGTTATTTTTATATAAGACAGAGATTTAAACACATGTAGACGTACTGTATATGAACTGAAAACAACAGCATATTATTTGTTGTCCTTTTTATTTCATTATGTGTTTTTTTCTGTGATTTTAAACACGTAAACGTAATAAAAAAAGACACAAAAATTTATTTCAAATAAAATTTTTAAATGGAAAAAAATAAAACAAATGCATAAAAAAATCAAACTTAATAAAAATATTTTTAAAAATCAGAAAATTAGTTTTAAATTTAGTTTAAAATATTGTTTCAACATCAATATTTAGATTAAATTAACTATTTAATTTTAACGTGAGAAAATTATTTATTATAACTGATCATTTAAATTTAATCTATTTTACATTAAATAAAAAAATTCAAAATAAAGGTTAAAAACATTCAAGTAAAAATAAAACTGGGATTAAGATTGAAATTAAATTTAAAAATTCATTTTGACTCTAATTTATGGATAAAAATTATTTTATGATTAAATGTTTGGGGTTTTTTTTAATAATTAAATTATTTTATGTTTTAATTCGTAAATATAAAAACACAAGAAAAAAAGGTCCAAAAAAATTAAACATTTTAATAAATATTATTTTAATTTTAAATTAAGTTTAAAAAAATAAAAGTTTTTAAAATATTGTTTTGTAATTAAATTATGTTCAATTTACTTTTTTTTTTTTTTTTTTTAAACTAAAAAGTGAAAGTATCAAAAAAATATTAATAAAAAATCAAAATGGATAAAATTTTCTGCAAAAATTCAAAATTTGATAAAGAATTCTTTCAAATTCACAGAAATTTAAAAAAAAATTACAAATTAAAGAAATGAATGTGAAATTTTTGTTTCAAATGAATCATTAAAGAAAAAAAATGTTCACATTAAAAACTAATTATAATATTTTAGTTTAAAATAACATGTTTTTTATTATAATTATTGTTTTTGTGCCCCTGGTACCCAAAGGTGGTAACTGGAGGTGGTATCCGGAGGTGGTACATGGAGGTGGTATCTGGAGGTGGTATCTGGAGGTGGTACCCGGAGGTGGTATCTGGAGGTGGTACTTGGAGGTGGTATCTGGAGGTGGTACATGGAGGTGGTATCTGGAGGTGGTATCCGGAGGTGGTATCCGGAGGTGGTATCCGGAGGTGGTACATGGAGGTGGTACATGGAGGTGGTACATGGAGGTGGTACATGGAGGTGGTATCTGGAGGTGGTATCTGGAGGTGGTACTTGGAGGTGGTATCTGGAGGTGGTACATGGAGGTGGTATCTGGAGGTGGTATCTGGAGGTGGTACTTGGAGGTGGTACATGGAGGTGGTACATGGAGGTGATATCTGGAGGTGGTACCTGGAGGTGGTATCTGGAGGTGGTATCCGGAGGTGGTATCCGGAGGTGGTATCCGGAGGTGGTATCCGGAGGTGGTACATGGAGGTGGTACATGGAGGTGGTACCTGGAGGTGGTATCTGGAGATGGTATCCGGAGGTGGTATCTGGAGGTGGCATCTGGAGGTGGTATCTGGAGGTGGTACCCGGAGGTGGTATCTGGAGCTGGTATCTGGAGGTGGTACCTGGAGGTGGTATCTGGAGGTGGTATCTGGAGGTGGTACCTGGAGGTGGTACCTGGAGGTGGTATCTGGAGGTGGTATCTGGAGGTGGTATCCGGAGGTGGTATCCGGAGGTGGTATCTGGTGGTGGTGTCTCAAGGTGGTATCTGGAGGTGGCATCTGGAGGTGGTATCTGGAGGTGGTACCCGGAGGTGGTATCTGGAGCTGGTATCTGGAGGTGGTATCTGGAAGTGGTATCTGGAGGTGGCATCTGGAGGTGGTATCTGGAGGTGGTATCTGGAGGTGGTACCTGGAGGTGGTATCTGGAGGTGGTACATGGAGGTGGTACCTGGAGGTGGTATCTGGAGGTGGTATCCGGAGGTGCTATCCGGAGGTAATATCCGGAGGTGGTATCCGGAGGTGGTATCTGGTGGTGGTGTCTCAAGGTGGTATCTGGAGGTGGCATCTGGAGGTGGTATCTGGAGGTGGTACCTGGAGGTGGTATCTGGAGGTGGTACCTGGAGGTGGTATCTGGAGGTGGTACATGGAGGTGGTATCTGGAGGTGGTATCTGGAGGTGGTATCCGGAGGTAATATCCGGAGGTGGTATCCGGAGGTGGTATCTGGTGGTGGTGTCTCAAGGTGGTATCTGGAGGTGGCATCTGGAGGTGGTATCTGGAGGTGGTACCTGGAGGTGGTATCTGGAGGTGGTACATGGAGGTGGTATCTGGAGGTGGTATCTGGAGGTGGTATCCGGAGGTGGTATCCGGAGGTGGTATCTGGTGGTGGTGTCTCAAGGTGGTATCTGGAGGTGGCATCTGGAGGTGGTATCTGGAGGTGGTACCCGGAGGTGGTATCTGGAGCTGGTATCTGGAGGTGGTACCTGGAGGTGGTATCTGGAGGTGGTACCTGGAGGTGGTATCTGGAGGTGGTATCCGGAGGTGGTATCCGGAGGTGGTACATGGAGGTGGTACCTGGAGGTGGTATCCGGCGGTGGTGTCCTGAGGTGTTATCCGGACGTGGTAGCTGGAGGTGGTATCTGGAGGTGGTATCTGGAGATGGTACCTGGAGGTGGTATCTGGAGGTGGTATCTTGAGGTGGTACCTGGAGGTGTTATCCGGAGGTGGTACATGGAGGTGGTATCCGGAGGTGGTGTCTGGAGGTGGTACATGGAGGTGGTATCCGGAGGTGGGATCTGGAGGTGGTATCTGGAGGTGGTATCCGGAGGTAATATCCGGAGGTGGTACATGGAGGTGGTACCTGGAGGTGGTATCCGGCGGTGGTGTCCTGAGGTGTTATCCGGACGTGGTAGCTGGAGGTGGTATCTGGAGGTGGTATCTGGAGGTGGTATCTGGAGATGGTACCTGGAGGTGGTATCTGGAGGTGGTATCTTGAGGTGGTACCTGGAGGTGTTATCCGGAGGTGGTACATGGAGGTGGTATCCGGAGGTGGTGTCTGGAGGTGGTACATGGAGGTGGTATCCGGAGGTGGGATCTGGAGGTGGTACATGGAGGTGGTACATGGAGGTGGTACATGGAGGTGGTATCTGGAGGTGGTATCTTGAGGTGGTACATGGAGGTGGTATCTGGAGGTGGTATCTGGAGGTGGTATCCGGAGGTGTTATCCGGAGGTGTTATCCGGAGGTGGTATCTGGAGGTGGCACGTCCGAGGCTGGCACGTCTTTAAATCATCTGAAAACTGTTTAATGTCTTCATTTAACTTTAAAACATCTGAAAAAAAAAACCAGGCTTTGATCAAAAATATTTCTATTTTTTAGAATATTTCAATTTTTTTTTTTTAATTAAAATGTTCATTCATTCACCTTCTTTTCCGTCGATCCCTCTTGGGGTGGCGAGGAGTGCTGGAGCCCATCCTGACTGATGAAGCGAGGGGCAGAGGACACCCTAAACAGGTCGCCAATCTGTCGTGAGGTCACACACACAACCATCCATACACACACGTTCCCAGGGACAGCCAATGTAAAAACGTATGCACGTATGTACGTAAAAATATGTATGTTTTTGGATGAAACTAGAGAAAACCCACACATACACGAGAAGAACATGCAAACTACACACAGAAAGAACAGTGTTACAAACCTCGTCTCCACCCAGGACATGATCCATGACCTTCTTCCTGTGAGGTCACTGTGCTACCCACTGCACCACACAGGCGTTGGCTCAGAGGTAGAACATCTGTCCTTGGACCGGGACGACCGGGTTTGATTCCCACTGGGTTCACACCTAAGTGCCCCTAAAGAGAACACCTCACCCTCTAGCTGCTCCCACCATCGTGCCCTGTCATTGGCTGCCTGCTGCGGTGCGATGCAGCACAGTGATCTCCCCAAAGAGGGACAAACACGGTACCACAAAAACAAACAGAAAAAAACAGGATGGGTTCCGTCTGATTGAAGACGGACGGGTTTCAGCTTTGATTTGATTTGGGTCAGCGGGGTGTGGGTCAGCATGAGGAGGGTCAGCATGAGGAGGGTCAGCATGAGGAGGGTCAGCAGGATGTGGGTCAGAATGAGGAGGGTCAGCATGAAGAGGGTCAGCATGAGGAGGGTCAGCATGAGGATGGTCAGCATGAGGAGGGTCAGCATGATGAGGGTCAGCATGAGGAGGGTCAGCATGAAGAGGGTCAGCATGAGGAGGGTCAGCATGAGGAGGGCCAGCATGAGGATGGTCAGCATGAGGAAGGTCAGCATGAAGAGGGCCAGCATGAGGAGGGCCAGCATGAGGATGGTCAGCATGTGGAGGGTCAGCAGGATGTGGGTCAGAATGAGGAGGGTCAGCATGAAGAGGGCCAGCATGAGGAGGGTCAGCATGAGGATGGTCAGCATGAGGAGGGTCAGCAGGATGTGGGTCAGAATGAGGAGGGTCAGCATGAAGAGGGCCAGCATGAGGAGGGTCAGCATGAAGAGGGTCAGCATGAGGAGGGTCAGCAGGATGTGGGTCAGCATGAGGAGGGTCAGCATGAAGAGGGTCAGCAGGATGTGGGTCAGCATGAGGAGGGTCAGCATGAAGAGGGCCAGCATGAGGATGGTCAGCAGGATACGGGTCAGCAGGATACGGGTCAGCAGGATGTGGGTCAGCGTGACGAGGGTCCCATGCCCTGCTGGAGGGCACATGGAGGGCACAGCGACTCAAGTCTCTGACTTTTTTGGGATGAAAATAAAATTAAAAGTTGCCTGAAATTTTATTCTGAAAAAATCAAATTTAATTAAAAAAAAAAATCAAACTTATTTTTTTTATTTGTTGCTTCGAAAGAAAAAAAAATTGGGAGAATTTTTTTGTTTTTTAATTGT
>CACRXE010000076.1:13142500-13172500 GCA_902685375.1 Neostethus bicornis
GAGTTTGGGGCAGGAGGAGGGGGTCACAGTGGATCAGCGGGGTCTTCCTCTCCCACTGAGAAGGAAAAACAAATATTAATCACCTCGAGCACTTCACTCACAAAGAGCCCCAACACACAGGGGCAGGAAGGCTGGCTGAGAAGAAGACCCAGGCCTCTACAACTAATAAAAAGCCCCCCTAGGGGCTTCGGGGCGGTGGGACCGCCGATCCAACGCCCGCTTGGTGTGTGAATGTGTCCACAGATGAAATGTAAATACCAACAGAGTGACCAACGGGCACTCCATCCTAAACACCCTCTACGTTCTGCACGCTAGTGGCGGCGGTGCCATCTGGACATGGCTGCCATCTCGCCACTCTCCGTGCCCATCGTGCCAGCGGGCTGTGTTTAATCAGCAAACATTTGACTGGCAGGTGGCGTTGCAGCCACGCAGACCGGGAGGGTTCGAACCCGGGGGGCATCAAAGGAGGGCCTTGGATTTCTAAAGTAACTAAGCCCTAATCCACCCCCTTATTGGTCCCATTCATATTGAAATACATGATCAGAGGAACTGTGGAGACCCTAATCTTGCCAATGAGCGGTCCGGCACAGCTGCAGGGATAAAGTCAGAGTATGAGACTGCCAGTATATTAGAAAAACTCTGGCTTTACTGATTGGATTAAAGGAGATGAGGGACTGAGGAGGGGCGGGGGGTCGGGGGGGTGAAGAAATGTCATCTTCCAGCGTTCTGAGCGGCCTGGTGGTCTCTGTGTTGGCGGCCAAGGATCAGAAGGTGGGACAGACCGACTTTTCAGGGTTCTGTGACCCACAAAAGAGGAAAAAAATGAGGTGGGGGGAGCAGGGGAACAGAGGAAACAAAATGAGTGGCAAACGGGTGAATGTGGGCAGGCAGGGCGTGATAGCGCCACCCAGCAGGAGATCGGAAAAGAGGAAACTAAAGCGGCATTATGTGTCTTAAAGGTTGGTTCTGGTTCTTCTGGTTGGAAGAGCCGCTCCGTTTAAGTGTGATTGAGCGCGGCTTATACTGGGATCAATGGTTATCCTCTCCAATGTTTTGTTTTGACGTTTCTTTATTTGCTGTGAAGAAAAAAAGACGTGATTTTAGAGCCAAATCTTTCCATCGCTGTGTGTCTGGATCTGACTGAACACAGGTTTGATTTAAACAAACCGAATCTGACTTATTTTAACAGAAAAGAAGGAAAAAAAGAGGGGATTTTTAGTCAATGTTTGGGTTTTTTTAGACAATTTTTTTTATTTACATCCTAAAAATCTTGACACCGGCCCTCGAGGACCGGATTTGCCCACCCCTGTTCTAGGCAAGGCAAGGCAAGGCAAGTTTATTTGTATAGCACAATTCATACAAAATGTAATTCAAAGTGCTTCATAAGAAGGAAAAAAAAAGAATGCATTAAAATCACAAAACATAGAATCAAAAAGTTTAAAAATTAAATAAATAAAATCATTAAAACAGATTAAAAAAAGAGCAATTAATAAAAAGCACAGTTAAACAGAACTGTTTTCAGCCTAGATTTAAACATGGTCACAGTAGAGGCCTGTCTCACGGCTTCAGGAAGTTTGTTCCAGACTTTTGCAGCATAAAATTGAAATGCAGCTTCTCCATGTTTAGTCCTGACTCTAGACACCAGCAGGAGGCCGGTCCCAGAGGTCCTCAGAGTTCTAGATGGTTCATGTTTAGTCCTGACTCTAGACACCAGCAGGAGGCCGGTCCCAGAGGTCCTCAGAGTTCTAGATGGTTCATGTTTAGTCCTGACTCTAGACACCAGCAGGAGGCCGGTCCCGGAGGTCCTCAGAGTTCTAGATGGTTCATGTTTAGTCCTGACTCTAGACACCAGCAGGAGGCCGGTCCCGGAGGTCCTCAGAGTTCTAGATGGTCCATGTTTAGTCCTGACTCTAGACACCAGCAGGAGGCCGGTCCCAGAGGTCCTCAGAGTTCTAGATGGTCCATGTTTAGTCCTGACTCTAGACACCAGCAGGAGGCCGGTCCCAGAGGTCCTCAGAGTTCTAGATGGTCCATGTTTAGTCCTGACTCTAGACACCAGCAGGAGGCCGGTCCCAGAGGTCCTCAGAGTTCTAGATGGTCCATGTTTAGTCCTGACTCTAGACACCAGCAGGAGGCCGGTCCCAGAGGTCCTCAGAGTTCTAGATGGTCCATGTTTAGTCCTGACTCTAGACACCAGCAGGAGGCCGGTCCCAGAGGTCCTCAGAGTTCTAGATGGTCCATGTTTAGTCCTGACTCTAGACACCAGCAGGAGGCCGGTCCCAGAGGTCCTCAGAGTTCTAGATGGTCCATGTTTAGTCCTGACTCTAGACACCAGCAGGAGGCCGGTCCCAGAGGTCCTCAGAGTTCTAGATGGTTCATGTTTAGTCCTGACTCTAGACACCAGCAGGAGGCCGGTCCCGGAGGCCCTCAGAGTTCTAGATGGTTCATAAGGTACTAACATATCACAGATGTACTTTGGTGCTAGACCATGGAGAGACTTAAACACAAGCAGAGCAGCTTTAAAGTCTATTCTCTGAGCCACAGGAAGCCAGTGCAGAGACTTTAGCACAGGACTAATGTGATCGTATTTTCTAGTTCTTGTTAGGACTCGAGCCGCAGCATTTTGAATAAACTGCAGCTGTTTTAAAGCCTTTTTGTTCAGACCAGTGAGTAGACCGTTACAATAATCTAACGTACTGGAAACAAATGCATGGATAAGAACCTCTAAGTCTGTTTTAGACACCAAACCTCTGATTTTGGCTGTTTTTCAGGTGGTAAAAGGTTGCTGATGTAATTGATTTTATGTGACTGTTGAAGTTAAAGTCTGAGTCATTATTACTCCCAGATTTCTAACTTGATTTGTCGGTTCCAGAGAGAGAGATTGAAGGTAACTGATGACACTTTCTCTTTGTTTCTGTGGGCCAAAGACAATGATTTCAGTTTTGTCTGAGTTTAGCTGGAGAAAGTTGTTTTGCATCCAGACTCTGATTTGCTGAACACAGTAACAGAGTGAATCCACGGGTCCATGTTCACCTGCTGCCAGTGACACATATATCTGAGTATCATCTGCGTAATTGTGATAGGACACGTTATTACTGGCTATCAATTCCCCTAACGGCAGCATGTAGAGGTTAAACAGCAGGGGTCCAAGAATTGACCCCTGGGGAACCCCACAGGTCAAAGGCATGTGATATGATACACAATTTCCAATTTCTACAAAATACTTGCGTCCTTCTAAATAAGATTTAAACCAACTAAGTGCAGTACCAGAAACACCAACCGAGTTCTCTAACCTCTGTAGAAGGATCTCGTGATCTACAGTGTCAAACGCAGCACTCAGGTCCAACAGGATTAAAACAGAGACTTTGCCAGCGTCAGTGTTCATACGAATGTCATTTGTTACCTTGATCAGAGCTGTCTCTGTACTGTGATGAGGTCTAAAACCTGACTGGAAGACATCAAATAGGTTGTTCACAAAAATTAATTTTGTCAGTTGTTCTAGGGGGTGCCATTTTCATAGGCATTAAAGTAAGTGTATTGGCTAACTTTGCTCGCGACAGACTGGCGACCTGTTCGGGGTGTACCCTGCTCCTCGCCTTGAATCAGCCAGGATGGGCTCCGGCACCCCCGCAAACCCATTATGGGGTGCCGGAGCGAACGCCTACCCATCTCCCCAACCACACTATGGGGGAAGCCGGTCGAAGTGTCCCTGGAGAAGACACCTAAACCCCGGTTACTCCCATCATTGGTGTCATCATGGCTGCCCGCTGCAGTGTAATGCAGCACAGAAATGCAGAGCGAAAGGGACCCTCCGTGCCCCGGTGACCTCAGAGACACCCATTCTCCATGCTGCACGTACCTTAAGAGAGTCACAGCTGCTCCTCCCGTTTGCCCTCGCTTCTCCGAACGACGTCCACGGCACCGGCTCGAGACGCCTGCCTGGGACTCGGGGGCACTCTGACCAATACATGGAGGGCCGCGGGCACCCTTTTTCACCCCCTATCCGTCCTTGCCGGAGCTTGATGCACCTAGCACCCCGCCAGAGGACCTCCCACAACCAGGCTCTCCGTCCGAACCCGGACACCCAGCTTTAAGCAGTATTATATCGAGGGATCAATACCCTCTACACTGACTGTTAGGGAGCATTACGTACGTAACGTCCGGTCCCCACCAAAAAGAATGATTGGTCAAATAAAACAGTACCCACATACCCAGACTGTTTCCATGGAGATAAGAAACAGTCTGATGGATCAGACCGGCACATGCCAAAGTAGTGAGACCAATCAGTGATCGGATCGGGACAACTTCAAATTAAATAAACGTGGTTTTATGCAGTAAGTCAGTCACCTTACGGGGGTGCCGGAGCCCATCCCGGCTGATTCAAGGCGAGGGGCAGGGTACACCTCGAACAGGTTGCCAGTCTGTCACGGGGCCACACACCTACAACCATCCACACACTCACTCATTCCTAGGGACAATTGGGCACTGGCAAATCAACCTAGCATGCATGTCTTTGGAGGGTGGGAGGAAAGCGGAGTACCCGGAGGAAACACACGCAGACACGAGGAGAACATGCAAACTCCACACAGAAAGGACAGTGTTCCAAGCCTACTCCCCACCCGGGCCTCGAACCCATGACCTTCTTGCTGTGCTACCCACTGCTCCACCGTGGTTTTCTGCTTTTAAATACATAAATTTGTCATTTTTAAGGTTACAAATGGAACCGTCTTAATCCGTCCACATTAAGAGATAAGCATTACCTCCCATCGGCCGTCAGTCCTGGTTCTCACATCTCTCAGAGGGTTTGATTGAAGACAGACGAGTATCTCAGAGCTCTAATTTAAATTGTGATGAGTATAATATTCATATCTTCTCCCGGTTAGCACAGCAGCGGGTTTAACCCAGGTGTGACTGAGTCCTGACTTTGATGATGTGGACGGACTGACAGATTGTGTCAGTGGTGTCTTTTAGCCGCCGTCACCGAGCGGCTGCCGGAGCTGGTTTCTCTTTCCTTCACTTTTATCAGAAAGCTGCTCGTTAGGTGACATGCCTCGGTAATGCCGGAGCAATTCATCTTCATCTCTTCACCTCCTGCAATTGGCAACTTCCCATTTCACTAGTGATTCTTCAATCAGCAGCTGAGCGGCCGGCCGAGCGGCCTTAGCTGTCACACATGGATTCTCTTACACGCTGAAATGGCGGCAGATGTGTTGGTAAGTAGGTGAATGAGTGAGTGTTGAATTTGTCCACACCATGATAAGTCTGGGGGATATAAGGGGGATTGTGGTCCGACATATGCATCAGATCCTTAAACACACTCATATCCAAACGGATTTATGGCCTACGAGCGTTTTGTCTCGTTCAACGTAAACAGTTTAAATAAACGAAAACTTTTAAACACGTTTAAAATTCATCTTAAACTGATTGTAAAATTAAAAAAAAACATAAAAACAAACATTTCAGTTGAATCTTTGATTTAAAATGTATTTAATCCACTTCTCTTGTAGGCGGCACGGTGGCACAGTGGGTAGCACAGCAGCCTCACAGCAAGAAGGTCATGGGTTCAAGTCCCGGATGGGGACGGGAGACTTGGAACACTGTCCTTTCTGTGTGAAGTTTGCATGTTCTTAATATACTTTATTAATCCCTCAGTGGAAAATTGAGGGGCGTTCGCCCGCGAACCGGAAGTCAACCAGAAGTTTGCAGGTTCACATCCCACCGGGTGCACGTCTAGGGTCCTTGGAGAAGACATCTAACCCCCCGTTTCTCCCACCATTGGCGCCGTTGTAGGTGAAATGCAGCACATAAATTTCCCGGTGAGGGGTTAATAAAGCATGTTCTCCCCGTGTCTGTGTGGGTTTCCTCCTACCCTCCAAAAACATGCATGCTAGGTTGATTGGCCGGTGCCAAATTGTCCCTAGGAAGGAGTGTGTGTGTGGATGGTTGTATGTGTGTGACCCCGCGACAGACTGCCGACTTGTTCGGGGTGTACCCTGTCTCCCGCAATCCCATAAGGGATGGATGGGATAGACGGATTAGAAGGTGACTGACTGACTGTTTTGTTTCCACATTTGATCCAAAGTTAAATCTTGTTCAGAGTCTGTGAACCTTCACAATCTACGTTCTTCCGCTCATCCGGGGCCGGGTCGCGGGGAAAACCTTCACTCTGTTTTTCTTTTATCTCTGAACAGATTGTCATGAAGCGGTGTGCAGGTGGAACACAATTGTAGACGATCCGGTTTGGTGACCTCAGGATCGGATCTCTGTTTTTTGCGGATGATGTGGTTCTGTTGGCTTCATCGGACCGTGATCTCCAGCTCTCGCTGGATTGATTTGCTGCAGAGTGTGAAGCGGCCGGGATGGGAATTAGCGCCTCCAAATTCGAGAACATGGTCTTCGCCCGGAAAAGGGTGGAATGCCCCCTGCGGGTCAGAGACATGGTCCTGCCCCAAGTGGAGGAGTTTAAGTATCTCGGGGTCTTGTTCACGAGTGGGGGAAGGATGGAGCGGGAGATCAACTGGCGGATCAGTGCGGCATCAGCAATAACTAGGACACTGCATCGGTCCGTCGTGGTAAAGAGAGAGCTGAGCCGAAAAACAAAGCTCTCGATTTACAAGTCGATCTACATTCCTACCTTCACCATGGTAACCAGGATCTACGTTCCTACCCTCACCATGGTAACCAGGATCTACATTCCTACCCTCACCATGGTAACCAGGATCTACGTTCCTACCCTCACCATGGTAACCAGGATCTACGTTCCTACCCTCACCATGGTAACCAGGATCTACGTTCCTACCCTCACCATGGTAACCAGGATCTACATTCCTACCCTCATCATGGTAACCAAGATCTACGTACCTATCCTCACCATGGTAACCAAGATCTACGTTCCTACCCTCACCATGGTAACCAGGATCTACATTCCTACCCTCTCCATGGTAACCAGTATCTACGTTCCTACCCTCACCATGGTAACCAGGATCTAAATTCCTACCCTCTCCATGGTAAACAGGATCTACATTCCTACCCTCACCATGGTAACCAGGATCTACGTTCCTACCATCACCATGGTAACCAGCTGGGTGGTGACCGAAAGAATGCGATCGCGGATATAAGTGGCCGAAATGAGCTTCCTCCGCAGGGTGGCTGGCCTCTCACTCAGAGATCGGGTGAGGAGCTCTACCATTCAGGAGGAGCTCGGTGTTGAGCCGCTCTTCCTCCAGGTTGAGAGGAGCCAGATGGGATGGTTTGGGCATCAGGCATCAGATACTACATCTCACAGCTGGCTGGGGAACAACTCCTGATCCTCCTGGGTGAGCTGGAGGATGCAGGCGGGGTGAGAGAATCCTGGGCTTCCCGTCTGAGGCTGTTGCCCCCAGCAACCCGGCCCTGGATGAGCGGATATTGTCACACAAACATGCGGAATGTTCTAGTTTATTTTGGTGAAGAGTTTTCCTGTGGCCAGCTGAATGTCCTCATTGCATCAGGAGCGCAGAATGTCGGTTTAAAATCCGCCATATTTTTTTCTTCGAGATGTTCAATGTGACGTTAAATCATTTTTCATTTTTTGTTATCTTTATTTTTTCTTTCAGAATAAAACTCTTCCTGTTTGTTGTAACTCTGTGTGTGTGTGTGTGTGTGTGTGTGTGTGTGTGTGTGTGTGTGTGTGTGTGTGTGTGTGTGTGTGTAGCAGAAGTATGTATTGTAGAAATCAGATGAAGGATTTATCGTCCTCTCTTCGCTCCCGTGCTTTCATGTCATAAAATTTTATGACGTCTTTTCCACGCTTCGTTTTAAGCACATCTTTAGCAGAAAAATAACTCACCGCGCTGCTCGTGACTCCCCCGTCTGAACGGGAGGATCCTCAGTGGTGTGTGTGTTTTCATGTGAAGGCCAAACACAGATTCCGTTCAAGTTCCGTCGTCTTCCGCTTATCCGGGGCCGGGTGGCAGGGGTAACAGCCTCAGACGGGAACCCCAGGCTTCTCTCACCCCGGCTGCATCCTCCATCTCACCAATGAGGATCCTGAGACGTTCCCTGCCAGCTGTGAGACATAGTCCCTCCAGCGGGTCCGGGGTCTGCCTCTTGGTCTCCTCCTGGTGGGACGTGCCAAAAACACCTCACCAGTGAGGCGCTCGGGGAGCATCCTGACCAGATGCCCGAACCACCCCATCTGGCTCCTCTTGATCTGGAGGAGAAGCGGCTCGACACCGAGCGCCTCCCGGATGGTAGAGCTTCTCACCCGATCTCTGAGTGAGAGCTCAGCCACCCTGTGGAGGAAGCTCATTTCGGCCGCTTCCTCTGCAGGGTGGCAAACACAGATAAGAAAGCAATAAAACACACACACACACTACTAATTTTAATTAACTGGCAGATAAACTTATCTAAAGAATATTACTAGTATTTTTTTTTTTGCATCTGATCCGTTAAAACACGAAGCAGTCTGTACTTCTGTAACGCTTTAGTGAACGCGACATCCCCCAAAAAGCACGGTGTTGCAGTACTTAGTATGCTGGCCTCACTGCAAATAGGTCAGGGTCTCATGTCTCAGGTGGAAGTGTGGCTTGAAACACTCACCTTTCTGTGTGTAGTTTGCATGGCAGCACGGTGGCGCAGTGGGTAGCACGGTGGCCTCACAGCAAGAAGGTTGTGGGTTCGAGTCCCGGGTGGGGACGAAGGTTGGAACACTGTCCTTTCTGTGTGGAGTTTGCATGTTCTCCCGTGTCTGCGTAAGTTTCCTCCGGGTACTCCAGTTTCCTCCCACCCTCTAAAGACATTCATGCTAGGTTGATTGCCCGGTGATAAATTGCCCCTAGGAATGTGTGTGTGGATGGTTGTTTGTGTGTGGCCCTGCGACAGACTGGCGACCTGTTCGGGGTGTACCCTGTCCCTCGCCTTGAATCACCCGGGATGGGCTCCAGCACCCCCCATAATCCCGTAAGGGATGGACGGATAAGAAGATGGCCGACTGACTTTATTCATCCCTCAACAGAAAATTTCTGAGCTGCATTACACCGCAGCAGGCTGCTAGGACGGCACCAATGGTGGGAGAAACGGGGGGTTTGGTGTCTCCCCAAGGACACTTAGACATGAGCTCAGTGGGATTTGAACCGGCTCCTCCCGTCCAAGGAAGAACATTCCAATGAAATCATAAAAATAACAGAAGATCGTTAGAAAGTAAAGCAGATCAGATTAACAACATGTTCCATTATACGTTCATCAGTCTCTATCGGTGTGTGTGTGTGTGTGTGTGTGTGTGTGTGTGTGTGCCCATCCCAGTTGATCTAAATTAAAAGGCGGGGTACACCCAGAACACTAGGCCAAACTGTCACAGGGCCACACGCACAATCAAACTAACATAGATATTTTTGGAGGAAACCAGAGAAACCCACACATACACAGGGAGAACATGTAAACTACACACAGAAAGACCAGTGGTTGAAGCCTCGGCCCGTTCCATGACTTGAACCCTGACCTTGTTGCTGTGAGGCCACTGTGAAGCCTAAATATCACATGTCATTTAAAATTAAAAGAATCTAAAGCAGCAGAAAATCCAGACTTTCTCAGTTTTTATTTGTCTGTTTTTTTATGATTTTTTTACTAAAACAAACAGCTTTTGATTCGTTCAGATCTTTTTTTTTTAAATGTTACACCATGTTAGGTTTTGGCCGCCATGATTAAGCTTATATTTTTGGTTCAGAGTGAAAACTGACTGATTTGGAGAGGTCCAAACTTCTCCGACTGGAGGACACTAAATCCTCATTCTGTTAATTAAGGCTCAAAGAAATTTCCTGGATGAGAAGAAAAAATGTCTTGGCAAAAAAAAAAAAAAAAAGCAGCGTGAATAAATCCTCCAGGGAAATTATTGTTTTTAAAATTAATAAGTTCTTCGACTCTCAGCAGAACAAAAAGGGATTTTAGGGATTGAAATGAAAAACAAACAAAATGTCAAAATGAACTTCAATTAAAAGAAATAATCTTTGAAAGCAAATCAAATTTAAAGAGAAGAAAATAAAGTCCATATGTACGTAAGCCCCGTTCGATCTGACCATCAGACAAAGATAACAAATTATCAGCAGCCTACAATATCTTTATGCTAATCAAGATAAACAGCTTCAACTGTAGCCATCTCGTTATCTCACTGGAGCCCAGCTATGGAAACATGGAGGCCTGGACGATCCAGAGAAAACAGATTTATTATCATGGAGTTATTTCTAACCTGGACTTCATTACTCACTCTTAGAATTATTCAGATTTACTGTTTAAAAACATACATGTTAGGATCTTCTTCTTCCATCATTCCCCTTCAGGGGGCGCCACAGCAAGTCAGTTTCTTCCATCTAACCCTACCTGCTGCATCCTCTTCAGTCACACCAACTATCTTCATGTCTTCCTACACTGTATCCATGAACCTCCTCTTTGGTCTTCCTCTAGTCCTCTTTCCTGGTGGTTCCAAACCCAGCATCCTTCTTCTGATGTACTCTCTCTCTCCTCTGTACATGTCCAAACCATCTCAGTCTGACCTCTCTGACTTTAAAACCTCTAACATGTGCTGTTCCTCTGATCCTGTCCATCCTGGTCACTCCCAGAGAGATCCTCAGCATCTTCATCTCTGATACAAACATCTCTGTTTCCTGTCTTTGAATCAGTGCCACTGTCTCTAGACCAATTAGCATGGCCGCTCTCACCACACTGTTTCTAGACCAATCAGCATGGCCGCTCTCACCACACTGTCTCTAGGCCAATCAGCATGGCCGCTCTCACCACACTGTTTCTAGACCAATCAGCATGGCCGCTCTCACCACGTTGTCTCAAGACCAATCAGCATGGCCGCTCTCACCACACTGTCTCTAGAAAAATCAGCATGGCCGCTCTCACCACACTGTCTCTAGACCAATCAGCATGGCCGCTCTCACCACGTTGTCTCTAGACCAATCAGCATGGCCGCTCTCACCACGTTGTCTCTAGACCAATCAGCATGGCCGCTCTCACCACGCTGTCTCTAGACCAATCAGCATGGCCGCTCTCACCACACTGTCTCTAGACCAATCAGCATGGCCGCTCTCACCACGGTTTTCTACACTTTCTCTTTCATTTTATCTGAAACTCTTCTATCACACATCACACCTGATACTTTTCTCCACCCGTTCCAGCCTGCCTGCACACACTTTTTCACCTCTTTTCTACACTCTCCATTGGCTGCTATGAAATTTCCCCTTGGAATGAGTGTATGTGAATGCGGGTCATGACAGACTGCTAACCTGTTCCGGGTATACCCTTGCCTCTCACCTTGAATCAGCCGGGATAGGCTGATTAGGGATGAACAGTTATGAAGATGAACTGTGTTTCCATGTACAATAAATCCAGTTAATATTAAAGCTCAACGAACACTCAGATTTACAGAGTTCCCATGAACGCGTCCCAATGTGTTAGCAGTAAACAGTGCAGGTGTTTGAGGAAGAAAGCAGAAACAGACTTTACTCATTTATTCAACTTATAAACCACTTATACTGGTTACTCCTCGGGTAATACCGGAGCCTATTCCGACTGATTTCAAATGATAGGCAGGATACACGCTGAAAAAGGTTGCCAATCTGCTGCAGGGCCACACACACACACCGACACACACACACAGAGAACCATCCACACACACACTCATTTCTAGAGACACATTATGAGCAGCTAATCAACCTAACATGTATGTTTTTGGAGTAAACCAAATAAAACCCACACATACACAAGGAGAACATGCAAACTACACACAGACTAGCCAGTGTTTCAAACCTCGTTCCCCACTCCAGAACTTAAACCCTGACCTTCTTGCTGTGAGGCCCAACGTGTAGCCTTCCAGAAAATAAATGGGTTAAAACTTGTTCTTAAATCTTCTTCGGATTGTTGATTGTAATTGATTTTTTTTTCTAAATGAACTAAAATAATTTTTTTAAGTCACTTTGATTGTTTTCAAAATATTTTTTTTACGTCTTTAAACAAAAATAGGGGTGTTTATTTTTAATGAATGGGGGTACAGGACATCAGACATCAGGGTTCAGGACAGATTATGTTGTTAATGAGGCTCTTTAATCAGTTTAATTAGCTTTTAAATGTTTTATTTTTAGAGAAAAAAAAACTTCTTTTTTTTTACTGAAATAAAAACATTTAGTGATTCTTTGCGCCATCAAGTGGAATTTATCTGGAACTGCAGGTAATCTGAAAAATACTGAAAAATTAACATTGATTTTAATCCTTTTTAAATTATTTCTATGGATTATTATAGAATTTGATTTTTAATTTTTTGAGTACAGATTTGAATAATTTCTTCTCGTTCGTACGTGAAAGGGTTTTTATTACAAATCAAGAGCCAATATTTTAACAGAAACCTTGCTTTTTTTATATATTAAACTCTTATAAATGAACATAATTCATTAAGTTAATTTAATCTATTTTATTAGGATTTAAAATGTAAAGTTTACCTTCATTTTAAAGGTGTGTGTGAAGCCGTAACCTAATCTGGGAACTGTGGGTGTTCCAATAATCTCTGAACTTGTCAGAGCAGGAGAAAGAAGAATCTCTGAGGTGGGTAAATCTGTGTCAGTACCCCCGAGGGGACGAGGGATTACTCTGACCAATTTGCTTCTTTACAAACAGGTGAGGAGCCAGGTTAGACAAGACAGACCATGTCAGGGTGTCCAGGGCTTAGAGCAGCTCAGTGGGTGTTCCCCTGCACTGCTTGTTTGTTTGTCAGGAATCAGAGACGAAGCGATCCGTGTGGGTTGTCGCTTCTAATCCAAACGCTTTTGATGATCATGGCAGTCGATTGAAGCAAAGTTTGGAGCATTAAAAAAGTCATCTTCACGTGACGGAATGAGTTCGTTCTCTGAAGAGTTTTAACAAATTTAAAGAAGCATCTTCGTTCTGATCAGATGGGGTTCTTTAGAATCAGAACCCCTCCAAATCAAGGCTCTGAGGTCCTAATAAAGGCCTGACATCTGAGAAGCATCGCTACAAACACAAACCCTCCGGCTTTGACCCAAAGTCTCATAAACACCAACTTTCTCATTAAAGAGAGGGCATCAAGATTTTAAACATGGACCCTTTTGTTAACTCACACTAGGGTCACTGGGTTACCGGTGCATGGTGGTAAACACAGCGGGACATACCAGTGCCCACCGTCCAGGTGGAAAAGGATCCTCAGTCAAACGCAGTGGAAACTGTTAGAAGCTACAAAAATTCTTTATTTCCCCACGAATGTATAAAAAAACGGTTTTGATTCAATCAATTTTATTCATTCATAAAGCTTTTTTTTATGGTTTAAAGAGTTAAAAACAGCAATAAAATAAAATGTCTCACTGAATGAGATTTTTTTGTGTCTTAAGAAGCTAAAAAAAAAAATCTTAATCTAGAGTCGACTCGAGGAATTGTTCAAGCACACTGACATCAACAGTCCAGAGCAATGGAGAGCATGAAAAAGAGGTGAAGAAGCGTGTGCAGGCAGGCTGGAACGTAGATCCTGGTTACCATGGTGAGGGTAGGAACGTAGATCCTGGTTACCATGGTGACGGTAGGAACGTAGATCCTGGTTACTATGGTGAGGGTAGGAACATAGATCCTGGTTACCATGGTGAGGGTAGGAACGTAGATCCTGGTTACCATGATGAGGGTAGGAACATAGATCCTGGTTACCATGGTGAGGATAGGAACGTAGATCCTGGTTACCATGGTGACGGTAGGAACGTAGATCCTGGTTACCATGGTGAGGGTAGGAACATAGATCCTGGTTACCATGGTGAGGGTAGGAACGTAGATCCTGGTTACCATGGTGAGGATAGGAACGTAGATCCTGGTTACCATGGTGAGGGTAGGAACGTAGATCCTGGTTACCATGGTGAGGGTAGGAACGTAGATCCTGGTACCATGGTGAGGGTAGGAACGTAGATCCTGGTTACCATGATGAGGGTAGGAACGTAGATCCTGGTACCATGGTGAGGGTAGGAACATTAATCATTTGCTTTTTGTCTCAGCTCCTTCTTTCCCACAACAGTCCGATCAGACCCAGTCTGATCACGTTTATTTAACCCGTATGGAGGTTCTATTCATCGATCCTGGGATTGTTTACCACTTTGGCATCTGGTTTCTTTCTTCGTTCTCTACCTGATCAGAGCAGTAAATTCTACCTGTAAGAACAAGCTGCACATCTCAGAGATTTCTGTCCAAACGGAGACTGAATCAACAGCAGAATAATAGAGAGAAGTCTGTGATCAGTGAGGATTCCTGTCAACACGACAATCTGGCCTCTGTTGTTGGACCAACTAAAGTTCCACATATTTACAGAAGCAAACAAATATTTTTGAAAAGATTTCATGCATCATTGTGGAGTTTTTATCATTTCAGTTTGGATCAGAGTGGTTCAGTGACATCACAGCTCTACCTAGTGGTGCTCTGAAGAAGACACCGGAAACCCGGAATCACCAGGACTGATGGAAAACTAAATTATAACGGTTTTAGACCGATGCCAATTCAAGAGCCCGATTTACACTTAATCATCCACTGATTTTAGATCATCATAAATAGTAATGATAATTTAAAAAAACAAGAGTAGATTGAGACCAGGGGCGGCACAGTGGGTAGCACAGTGGCCTCACACCCAGAAGGTATTGGGTCAAGTCCCAGGTGGGGACGAGGCTTGGAACACTGTCATTTCTGTGTGGAGTTTGCATGTTCTCCCGTGTCTGTGTGGGTTTCCTCCAGGTACTCCGGTTTCCTCTCACCCTCCAAAGACATGCATGCTAGGTTGATTGGTCGGTGCCAAATTGACCCTAGCAATGAGTGTGTGTGTGGATGGTTGTATGTGTGTGGCCCCGTGACCTGTTCTGGGTGTACCCTGCCCTCGCCTTGAATCAGCCGGGATGGGCTCCGGCACCCCCTGCAATCCCATAAAGGATAGACAGATCTGAAGGTGACTGACTGACATTGAGACCAGGCAGGTACGGCTGTGCAGTGGCCTCACAGCAAGAAGGTCAGGGTTTGAGTCCTGCGTTGGACGAGGTTTGGAACTGCATTTTTTAAGAGAGGCTTTTTATGTTTCATAAAAATTTATGTTTAAATTTTTTTAATGTATTTACAAGAAATAAATTCTCAGCTTATGAAGCTTCACCCAGACCCAATTCCCCCAATGGGGGAAGGATGGCTCGGTGGGTAGGGCGACCGCTCCGTAACCGGAAGGTCGCAGGTTTGATCCCCCGCCCAGAGTCCATGCCGAGGTGTCCTTGAGCAAGACACCGAACCCCCAGTTGCTTCTGATGATAGTGGTCTGCACCTTGCATGGTAGCTCCCATCATCAGGAATGGACGTTGTGTGTGTGAATGATTGTATGGAGAGAATGAATAATGCATATAAATGTAAAGTGTCTTTGAGTGTCTAGAAAAGCGCTATATAAGTTCAATGCATTATTATAATTAATTTTATAAGTAGCATTAACAATGAATAAGAATAGATTTTAAAACACAGCCTTAAACCTAACTAGAGTAGTAGAGGGGACAGTGTTTGGCCAGCTGCTGTAATCCAATCTTCCCTTAGACACACATAGGGTTTCATAACCCCAGCCTGTAACCTAAACTCTGAAATAGTACATTCTATTCTGGACACAATTACTCATTCTTTCTGTTCTGTAAATTTATTTCAAGGTAACCTGTGTTGTAAAAGTTAAGCTTTATTGGGCACACAAGCATTTTTTTTTTGCTTTAGCCTGTTCTCGGTCACCTGAATTATTTGAGTATGAGTATTTGTTTTGTTAATGTGATGTAACAGGAGACTGAGTACGAAATAATATTACAAATTATGAAATAAATTAGTGTGAATTAAAATGTTGAACCGATCATAGCTTTAAAGGATTTAATGACTTTTATATATATTTTTTAATATACTTTATTAATCCCTCACCGGGAAATTCGTTTGATGCATTTCACCGCAGCAGGAAGTCATGACGGCGCCAATGGTGGGAGAAACAGGGGTTAGGTATCTTCTCCACGGGACACTTAGACATGAGCTCAGTGTGATTCAAACCGGCTTCTTCTGGTCCAAAGGTAAACATTCGACCACTGAGCTTTAGAACTCTAATACAGTAATACTAGTGGGACGCGAACCCGAGAACTTCCGGTTAACTTCCAGAATGCTCTAACCACTGAGCCACCGTCTCCCCGGCCATATTTGTTTTTGTATCTTCGTATCGCGTCTTTAAACAAACACATTTACATAAATCTAAACGATTCTAACGTCCGGGTCAGAAAACAAAATGGCTGAACGTATGTATTTATAATGTACAAGGTGGCACGGCGACACAGTGGGTAGCACTGTGGCCTCACAGCAAGGAGGTCAGGGTTTGAATCCCGATTGGGGACGAGGCTTAAAACACTAGTCTTTATGTGTGTAGTTTACATGTTCTACCTGTGTATGTGTGAGTTTTCTCTGGTTTCCTCCAAAAAAATACATGTTAGGTTGACTGGCTGCTGTGAAATTACCCCTAGGGATGAGTATGTGTGGATGGTTGTATGTGTGGCCAAACTGGCAACCTTTTCGGCGTGTAGGGGGAAGGATGGCTCAGTGTGTAAAGTGACCACCCTGTCACCGGAGGGTTGCTGGTTCGATCCCTCGCCAGGAGTTCATGCCGAGGTGTCCTGAGCAAGACACCGAACCTCCAATGTCTCCGGATGGTGGTTTGCACCTTGCATGGCAGCATCCCCAGCAGGGGTGTGTGTGTGGGTGTGGGTGTGTGAGTTACACTGTAGAGCAGTTTGAGTGCCAACGCAGGTGGAAAAGTGCCAAATAAGTAGAGCCAGTTTATCCTGCCCTATTGTCTTAAATCAGACGGGATAGGCTCCGACCTCCCCTGCAATCCCGTGAAAAGCGGTTCAGAAGATGAATGAATGGCAAACTGAGAAAAAAGGTCTGTTTCTGCTTTCTTCCTCCGTGTTGGATCAGAGTCACCGTGCACTGTTAGTGTCATTTAATGGTGCGTTTTAGGAACTTCTGTAAATCTGAGAATCAAAAAATAAAGCCTCAGTTTAACAGAATCCATCAACACCAGTTGGAAACATTCTTTCTGATAAACGTTAATTAAATCAAATCAATCGGCTGATTTAATTGGCCACTGAATTAATTGGTTGTCTTTCTTCCAGTAAGGACCAGACCATCCTCACACACACACACCTGGACATCAGTTCTGTTCAAACCGAAGCCAGATTTCCTCCATTTACTCATGAAACGTCTCATTCAAGTAAATGTGTTTGCTCTTCGGAATAAAAAAAAATCACACCGGACAACTGTTTAATGAGCCGAGCAGGAATAAACACACACACACACACACGGCTGCTCATCTCTGATCAATGCCTCGGCATGAATAATTTGTGAATCTGACAAAGAGAGAAGGAGATGTGTCCTGTTGTGTTCTGGGGAAGGGGCTAGATTATCGTGTGCCAGGGGAATCTAATGCAATTATGAGTGTTTGCTTACACCATGTGTCCTCTTCCGTCTGCGCAGCAGCATCGGGACTCATCCCCCCCCTCATCCTACTCCCATTCAGCTCTCATGTTTGTTTTCAGTATTTACGCCACCACCAGCACACACAGCCCCCCGCCCCCCTTTCTTCATTTGCCCCCCGCTTTCAATATCACTAATTAAAGTAAACCAATAAGGAGGGGGAGGGAGAGAGAGGAGGGGGGAGGATGGAAAATAAGATGTGTTTGAAGACCAGATTGAACTCAACCAGTTCCTCACAAGTCAAAAGAGACAATGTGTGTGTGTGTGTGTCACAGAAAAGAGTCCATAAAGAAAAGCAGGTTTGTTTAAAAGATTAGACCAAGTATTTTTATTGGCTTCACCATCGAGTCCCGGCCATTTGTCTTTCTGTGAATGGAGGGATGAACTGCTGGGCGGACGGGCCGCCGGGCCGCCGGGCCACTGGGCCAGGCCGCCGGCCTCCAGACATGGACCATTTCTGTTTGGTCGACGTCCAACCTTTTAAATTCAAAGATCCTCCAGAAAGCAGAAAGGCCTTCATTTTTTTAGGCTAAAGTTATTCTGATTCATCATTGTTTACATTAAATCCTGGTTAAATCGTCCATTTTGATTGGCTGCATGCACACACACGGCTGAAAGATGTTTCGGTTAAATAACCTCAGGGTCAGTGGCGTGTCTAACTTTTTTGTTTTGTCTTCTAAACCTTTTGTCCCTGTGGTCCTACCCATGGTGAGGGTAAGGCGTTGGCCTAGTGGTAGAGTTACCGTCTTTCGACTGGGAGAACCTGGTTTGAATCCCACTGGGCCAAAAGCTTTCCCTGGGACTACATGGGTAAAATTTGGAAGGACAAACTAAAAAAAAAAATAATAATAACAATAAACCGCTTATCCCTAAGAAAGTCGAGGAGGTGCCGGAGCCTATCCTGGCTGATTTCAGGCGAGAGGCAGGTTACACCCTGAACAGGTCATCAGCTTGCTGTGGGGCCACACACACTCACTCTTTCCTAGGGGTGATTTCATTTCAGCCAATCAACCCAACATGTATGTTTTTGGAGGAAACCAGAGAAAAGTCACACATACACAGGAGAACATGCAAACTACACACAGAAAGAAGGGTTTTTTTTCAAGCCTCGCTCCCAATCTGCACCTCAAACCCCTTACCTTCTTGCTGTGAGACCACTGTGCAGCCCAATAAGGATTTAAAAAAAAAACAAAGTACATTTTCATTTAATAATCATGACATGAAGCAGTTAAAGGTGCCCGTTATACAAAATTAAAGGAAACACAGAGAGTTAAACTCATTTCTGTTGATGTTGGTGCTGATGTGTGAAGTAGGATCCACATGCAACGTCAGTTTATTGGACGAAGTGTAGAACCAAACAGAACTATGACGAGGGGTGCATCGATGACGCCAGGGTCCGGAATACCACACGGCAGCGTCCACTGCTGTACAAATCCCCACCTTCACCTCATCAGAGGGAAAGGCAGCAGGAAAAGCAGGTTATGATGAATGACCAGAAGGAGACCCCGGCTGGACGTTTAGGCGACCAGAGGGATGGAGCTCCACCAGAAGGAGACCTCGGCTGGACGTTTAGGCGACCAGAGGGATGGAGCTCCACCAGAAGGAGACCTCGGCTGGACGTTTAGGCGACCAGAGGGATGGAGCTCCACCAGCAGGAGACCCCGGCTGGACGTTTAGGCGACCAGAGGGATGGAGCTCGGCCAGAAGGAGACCCCGGCTGGACGTTTAGGCGACCAGAGGGATGGAGCTCGACCAGAAGGAGACCCCGGCTGGACGTTTAGGCGACCAGAGGGATGGAGCTCCACCAGAAGGAGACCCCGGCTGGACGTTTAGGCGACCAGAGGGATGGAGCTCCACCAGAAGGAGACCTCGTCTGGACGTTTAGGCGACCAGAGGGATGGAGCTCCACCAGCAGGAGACCCCGGCTGGACGTTTAGGCGACCAGTGGGATGGGGCTCCACCAGCAGGAGACTCGGCTGGACGTTTAGGCGACCAGAGGGATGGAGCTCCACCAGAAGGACACCTCGGCTGGACGTTTAGGCGACCAGAGGGATGGAGCTCCACCAGAGGGAGACCCCGGTTGGACAACGAGGAGACCAGAGGGATGGAGCTCCACCAGAGGGAGACCCCGGTTGGACAACGAGGGGACCAGAGGGATGGAGCTCAACTGGGTGATGAAGGGGACCAAGTGTAGATGGGGAACCAGAAAGAAGCTCCTTAGGAAGGCAGGGTGCACCAGGAGCCATGGGGAAAGCAGGGCATGCAGACGAATGCTCCAGCCGGGAAGAGAGGGACACCAGGGCTTAAACAGTCCAACGGAAAATAAGGCACACCTGGGGATGGGACCAGCTGTGCCAAGTTGGGGCTGAGGGCAGAATAGAATGGACAGACGGAGTGATCCAAATGAGACGGGAATCATGACACCTTCAGTACTCCGTCTGTCTGTTTCGGCTCCAATAAAACCACATTCAAACGTCATGCATCTTGAATCTCGAAGGCATCGTAAAGAAAGAAAAAATCCTCCTCCGAGGTCGTTTTTTTTTTTTAACCATTACAACAATTACGTACAATATCCAATAGCTACGAAAAATATACGTACAGGTTTTTGGAGTGAACTGGTCGGGCACTGTACGGACGGATGAACGAGCCGCAGGATTAAATTAAAAGCAAACACAGAGAGCGAAAAAGAAGAGAGAAAAAAGGAGTTTTAGACTTTTGTTGGTTCTCTCAGCGTGACAGTGTGAGATCTGAGTCCCCATCCAGCCCTCCTAGGATCAGGATTACATATTTGATGCTTGATTTCTCTCTAAAGTTTAATCTGTGTACTTTGCTGGGGGTAAATTTGACCTTCCAACGTGATCCTTCAGAAAAACAAACTTCTCAAAGACACTAAGATCTGATAATGAGGAACTCAGAGGAGGCTTAAGAGCAGGTAAACGTCTACTTAGAAGAAGGAGGGAAGAGCCAGGATGTGACATCATTCAACTTGTTTAGTAAACTTTACAAAAACAGGAAGAAGTCGACACAATGAGCCTCGGTCTGCTCCATACTACAAACTGTATTAGTAATGAATGGTACAGATACAGATGAATGAGCTTCCTCTGCAGGGTGGCTGGGCTCTCACTCAGGGATCGGGTGAGGAGCTCTGCCATCCAGGAGGAGCTCGGTGTCGAGCCGCTCCTCCTCCAGGTCGAGAGGAGCCAGATGGGGTGGTTCGGGCATCTGGTCAGGTGAATCGGGCACGTCCCACCGGGAGGAGACCAAGAGGCAGACCCTGGACCTGCTGGAGAGACTATGTCTCACAGCTGGCTTGGGAACGACTCGGGATCCTTCCAGGTGAGCTGGAGGATGCAGCCGGGGTAAGAGAAGTTATACTTTATTGATCCCCTATGAGAAAATTTGTCTGCCCGCTGGTGCTCTGAAGTCCAAGATAGAGCTCCGAAACAGCTTCAGAAGAGCTGCTAGGTGGTTGGATGAGGGTGTTGGATGGGGTGGAGGTGGAACAGCTGGTTGGTGTTTAAAGATTTAAGAATTTTTTTTAAAAAATTTAACCTGGACTCTGATGATGTAATCGGTTTATCTGTAGTTGGTACTGAGTAACTGTGGGCTACTGGTTTGGAAAATATTTATATTTAATTCTCGACAATTTGTGACTTTAGCTTTGTGATCTTAGCCTTTGGTCACATGACCATGAAAACCTGAGTAGTTAATCTACATTCGGTACTGAGTATTGTCTAGAACCAGACAGTTATATAGAAATCCTTTCAGTGGTTTTGTGAGAAATCATTATCTGTTAATAAAAAAAAGTAAGGCGTCGTCTTCCGCTTATCTGGGACCGGGTCGCAGGGGCGACAGCCTCAGACGGGAAGCCCAGGCTTCTCTCACCCCGGCTGCATCCTCCAGCTCACGTGGAAGGCCCCTGAGGTGTTCCCTGTCCAGCTGTGAGACACAGTCTCTTAAGCATGTCCAAGGTCTCCGTCTGGGTCTCCTCCCGGTGGGACGCGTTTGAAACACCTCACCAGCAAGACACCCGGGAGGCATCCCAACAAGTTGCCCGAACCAACCCACTAGGTTTCTCTCAACCCGCAGGGGCAACGGCTCTTGTACGAGCTCCTCTCAGATGGCAGAGCTCCTCCCTCTTTCTCCGAGAGTCCTGCCATCCTAAATGAAGCTGGTTTTAATAAATAAATAAAACCATGGCAGTCGTTTTAACCTTGAACTTCTAAAAGTAAAAAAAAACTAGATTTATTAAAAGTACTAAATTAAATGAAATAGTTTTCATTTCATGGAGTGTTTTTGGGATTCGTCTCGTCGTTTTATGGCCAGGAAAACATGGAACCAGGAGCTTTTACTTTGGAAAACAGTGACTAATTGTGAGAGAGAGAACCAGAAGGATTTACCGCTCTGTGGTTTTCTAACCACGAGTTTATGACTCACTATTTATTTTAATACTTTTTTACCACAAACTTGGAATTTATTTATTGAGTAAGAAAAAAAAAACTATAGAGACATTCTTTTGATTGTCAGATGCCCCCCGAGCGCCTCGCGGGCAAGGTGTTTCGGGCACATCCCACCGGGCAGACCCCGGACCCACTGGAGAGACTATGTCTCACAGCTGGCTGGGGAACGACTTGGGATCCTTCCGGGTGAGCTGGAGAACGCAGCCGGGGAGAGAGAGGCCTGGGCTTCCCGTTTGAGGCTGTTGCCCCCACGACCCGACCCCGGAACAAGCGGAAGATGACGGAACGGAACTTTATAAAATGTCATCGCAACTGTCACCATTTTGTCAACCAATCCGGATCAATCGCACCATTTAATTTGAATGTGGTTGGATGAGGAGAGCCAACACAATCTTAATACGACTTCCTATTGGTCCATCAATTCAACATGTGACACAACCCCCTCCCCACCCGCCCAGAAAAAAAAAAATAAACAGATGGCCACACAACGCTGAAGGACGGGACTCGTGCAAAAACAAAACTAAAGAGCCAGCCATCTACGAGCGTGGATACCAGGGATCGGGACCACATACCAGAGGATGGGACTCAACAGGAAACCGGTCTAGCCGACCCATGGTTTTATTTGGAAGAGAATTTTGACATAGTTTTGCAAAAAACGACTCACATAGAGCCGTAATACCACATGCGTACGGATTTTGCGTTGCATGTTATTACTAGCTACATGCGAAGACCTGTCTTTACTTCCTAGGTTTATTTTATTGTTCAAACTTTGAACTTTGTTTGATTAGATCTCTGTTAAATTATTATTAAGAGTTTTGATTAAAGATGGTGTGTTATTTTATGTTGTTACTATGTTTAATATTGTTTTAATATTAAGTGTTTCGTCTGCTTTACAATGAGATAGAAATACACGCAACACTTCCGCATTCAGCGACCCAACGCTGTGAATACTTACGTATTTTCGGTACAGACCAAAAGTTTGGACACACCTTCTCGGTGTCCTCGTCCGGCTTTCCATCCATGAGCCTCGAACCCTGAGATTCAGTCAGATTATCAAAGAAAAAACTGATCAAAGGTTGAATAAAAGTCATCAGTTCAGCTTCATATTTTTGTAGAATAGGTTTGTTTCTTCATAGATTTGAAGAATCTACGAGTTCTTTCTATAAAACGATACATTTTTATGGCGACATGCTTTCATGGGTTTACTTCTCTATGTTTTTGTTCTGCAAATGACTAGATGTCAAAGACGTTCCGCTCTTATGTCTTTAATCTATGAAGTCATAAGGGTCAAAACATCAAACGGTAAAAGAGTAACTACACCGTTGCTAAGAGACAGAATTCCATTTTAAAAAAATTCCATAGCATTCCATTCTTTAGAACTTTGTTGCTCGGCAATTTCAAAATCCTAGACAATGTTCCTCGATTGTTTTCAGTTGTGGAATAGGAGCTGAACTCCAACCCTCTCTTCTTGTCTCCAGTTTAGTGACTGAAATAACAAAGTTGATGATGCGGGCATTTGAAATGAGCTTCCTCCATAGGGTGGTCAGGCTCTTGCTTGGCAATAGCAAGGAGCTCCATTATTTGGAAGAGCATACACTCGCAGCCCGACACTCATGAAACATCGACATGAAAGCAGAGCATACAGCCCAGCCACCCTGCAGAGAAAGCCCATTTCGGTCACTTCTATCCGCGATCTCGTTCTTTCGGTCACCACCCACAGCTGGTTACCATGGTGAGGGTAGGAATGTAGATCCTAGTTACCATGGTGAGGGTAGGAAGGTAGATCCTGGTTACCATGGTGAGGGTAGGAACGTAGATCCTGGTTACCATGGTGAGGGTAGGAACGTAGATCCTGGTTAACATGGTGAGGGTAGGAACGTAGATCCTGGTTACCATGGTGAGGGTAGAAGTAAGCATGTTTTTGGAGAGTTGGAGGAAACCAGAAATCAGCCAAGATAGTTTTTTTTTCTGAGTATAAAATTTATCAACAATTAAATAGTTAATGAGGGTCTGATTGAAGCGGATGGAGCACTTCTGAAGGTCTGACTGTGAGACCCTCATTCCACCAGAGTCTAAACAAGAACTAACTTTTCACTTCATTCTTTAAACAGAATCTCTAAAAATTCCATTTTGAAACCACGTTAAAGAGCTCGGTGTGTTTTTTGTTCCATAATTTTTTCCCACAGTGTGTGTAATTATCCTGTCTGAACGATGAGGGCGGGACCAAACAGGGCGTGTCTCACCGTAGCACCTTGAAGTTAATCTTTCAATTACTACCTTACTGCTGGTGTCAGACAGAAAGACAACAGAAGCTTAGAGCTGTCAGGAATCCATCTCTCTGTATGAATGTGTGTGTTTGGGTGTCTGTGGGCTAATAACTACGTGTGTGAGGTATAATCCTAACCTTTGTTGTCTATTTCTGTTGCAACTCAGCTATAAAACGCTCCCACAATCAACAGGTTGCTAAACAGCCTAATCTAGCATGGCTCAGAGAGGAGACCATGATACAGTCATTACCTAGGTTAGAGGTTTAGTCCCATGTGGATAAAAAACAATCACACTTCTTCACATCATGACCAATAACGTCCTAAAATATTCTGCTTTCCACCTAAAAATAACCCAGAGGGGTGTTCCAGATGTTACCACAGTGTGTGTCAATGGGAGAAGACCAGAGGTGTGTGTAAAGCTGAGTTTTGTCCAGTCACACAGTCACTAAATGGAAACAAAGAGCCTAAAAGTCAGAGTGTGTGAACTTCAGCATAACTCTGACGAAAGTCAGAAGATGTCATATGGTAGGATATGGGGAAAAAACGGAGACCAGTGGACAGAGGGTGAAGTGAACTGAGAATTGAAACACACGAAGCAGTTCAGAAACAATTAGAAAACAGACATTAACAGACAGATCAGTGCGTAGTCCGCAATAATCAGGATGCTACATCGGTCCATCACGGTGAAGAAAGAGCTGAGCCAAACAGCAAAGCTCTTGATTTACTGGTCAATCTATGTTCCTACCATCACCATGGTAACCAGGATCTACGTTCCTACCCTCACCATGGTAACCAGGATCTACGTTCCTACCCTCACCATGGTAACCAGGATCTACGTTCCTATCCTCACCATGGTAACCAGGATCTACGTTCCTACCCTCACCATGGTAACCGGGATCTACGTTCCTACCCTCACCATGGTAACCAGGATCTACGTTCCTGCACTCACCATGGTAACCAGGATCTACGTTCCTACACTCACCATGGTAACCAGGATCTACGTTCCTGCACTCACCATGGTAACTAGGATCTACGATCCTACCCTCACCATGGTAACCAGGATCTACGTTCCTACCTTCACCATGGTAACCAGGATCTACGTTCCTACCCTCACCATGGTAACCAGGATCTATGTTTCTACCCTCACCATGGTAACCAGGATCTACGTTCCTGCACTCACCATGGTAACCAGGATCTATGTTCCTACACTCACCATGGTAACCAGGATCTACGTTCCTGCACTCACCATGGTAACCAGAATCTACGTTCCTTCCCTCACCATGGTAACCAGGATCTACGTTCCTACCCTCACCATAGTAACCAGGATCTACGTTCCTGCACTCACCATGGTAACCAGGATCTACGTTCCTACCCTCACCATGGCAACCAGGATCTACGTTCCTACAGTCACCATGGTAACCGGGATCTACGTTCCTATCCTCACCATGGTAACCAGGATCTATGTTCCTACACTCACCATGGTAACCAGGATCTACGTTCCTACCCTCACCATGGTAATCAGGATCTACGTTCCTACCCTCACCATGGTAACCAGGATCTATGTTCCTACCCTCACCATGGTAATCAGGATCTACGTTCCTACCCTCACCATGGTAACCAGGATCTATGTTCCTACCCTCACCATGGTAACCAGGATCTACGTTCCTACACTCACCATGGTAACCAGGATCTACGTTCCTACCCTCACCATGATAACCAGGATCTATGTTCCTACCCTCACCATGGTAACCAGGATCTACGTTCCTACACTCACCATGGTAACCAGGATCTACGTTCCTACCCTCACCATGGTAACCAGGATCTACGTTCCTACCCTCACCATGGTAATCAGGATCTACGTTCCTACCCTCACCATGGTAACCAGGATCTACGTTCCTACCCTCACCATGGTAACCAGGATCTACGTTCCTACCCTCACCATGGTAACCACGATCTACGTTCCTACCCTCACCATGGTAATCAGGATCTACGTTCCTACCCTCACCATGGTAACCAGGATCTACGTTCCTACCCTCACCATGGTAATCAGGATCTACGTTCCTACTCTCACCATGGTAACCAGGATCTACGTTCCTACCCTCACCATGGTAACCAGGATCTACGTTCCTACCCTCACCATGGTAATCAGGATCTACGTTCCTACCCTCACCATGGTAACCAGGATCTACGTTCCTACCCTCACCATGGTAATCAGGATCTACGTTCCTACTCTCACCATGGTAACCAGGATCTACGTTCCTACCCTCACCATGGTAACCAGGATCTACGTTCCTACCCTCACCATGGTAACCAGGATCTACATTCCTACCCTCATCATGGTAATCAGGATCTACGTTCCTACCCTCACCATGGTAACCAGGATCTATGTTCCTACCCTCACCATGGTAATCAGGATCTACGTTCCTACCCTCACCATGGTAACCAGGATCTATGTTCCTACCCTACACATAGACCTTAACCATTCACTGTTAACACGGTTTGTGATATCAGACATGTAGAGGCTTGATGAACCGCTTATTCCCTGATGGGGTCGCAGGGAGGTCGGAGCCCAACCCAGTTGATTTAAGGCGAGAAGGAGGGTACACTCCGAATAGGTTGCCAGTCTGTCGTGCGGCCACACACACACACACTCATTCCTTGGGCTAGTTTTGTAGCAGCCAATCAACCTAAAAACGTATGTTTTTGGAGGAAACCAGAGAAAACCCACACATACACAGGAGAACATGCAAACTACACACAGGAGGGTAGGGGTAGAGGAAGGAGGGTACACACCGAACAGGTCGCCAGCCTGTCGTGAGGCCACACACACACAACCATCCACACACACTCAGTCTTAGGAGCAATTCCATAGCAGCCAATCAACCTAACATGGATGTTCCTGGAGGGTGGGAGGAATCCCACACGTACACAGGGAGAACATGTAAACCACACACAGAAAGACAAGCGTTCCAAGCCTCATCCCACTTGGGACTCGAACCCCTGACCTTCTTGCTGTGAGGCCACCGTACAGCCTATGTTTAACGTTTCTGTGTGAATTTATTTTTGGATACCTTTGAATTAAAAACAGTCATTAAAACCACTTTTTCATTTAAATTTAAAATAATCTGTTAATAAAAGAATTAATTATAAAATCATTGAAAAGAATTAAAACCAATTATTTATCAGAAAACAAACCAAACAAATCCCGTCTGATTCTTTCTGTTGTGAACATTTAAAGGTGATGGTTTTCTTTCGGTGACATTCAGCAACATGCAGGTCTAATAAAAACAAGATCTAACATCCAACCTGGTGACACATCCTCCTGCTTTTAGACATCATTTTACCTCCATCACACACTCCTGTGTGTGTCACACAGGAATACGCTTTAATAAATAAGAAGAAATCCTCTGATCCTTTCTAAATATTTTGAAAAGAAAAGCAGCGCTTTGACATTTTTTTAAACCTATTTTTTTGTTTGATGGCATTTAGCTCGTCGAACGTTTCCTGTTCGCAATTATCTCTGAAAAGTCAGAGTCAAAGATCCTCAACGAGAAGCGTGCATACATCACAGACATCACCAGATGGATGGACAGACGGAAAGGGAGACAGACAGGCAGGGTTAGTTAACGTCTGTAATTTTATGAATCAAACACACTTTGCTGATTTTTAGAGGTTTGTTTTGATAAGTTTTTTTTTTCCCCATCGGTGAATAAATGAATTAAAAAAGTAGTTTTTGTTGTTTTGCTTTAATTTTTTGTCACTTTCGTCGTTCGTTGAAATTAATCATCTGTGTTTATGTAAAAAAAAAAAAAAAATCAGTTTAAAGTATAGTAAATACAAGCGGCTGAGATGATCTCCCTCTGCAGGTGTGGCTGGAGTCTCGCTCAGAGATCTCAGCTCTTCCATCCAGGTGGAGCTCGTAGAGCCGCTGCCCTTACAGGTCGAGAGAAGCCAGATGGGGTGGATCAGGCATCTGGTTGGGTTGCCTCGCTCGCTGGTGATGTGTTTCTGGCACGTCCCATTGGGAGAGGCAGACCCTGGACCTGCTGAAGAGACTGTCTCACAGCTGAACAGGGAACACCTCAGGATCCTCCTGGGTGAAATGGAGGATGCAGCTGGAGTGAGAGAAGCCTGGGTTTACCGTCTGAGGCGGTTGTCATATAAGCAGAAGACGACAGGACGGATCAGTCTAAAGCAATTGTTTGTCACAAAAACTGCATTAAGATGTGTTCATTTTTAATGAACATGATCCTGTGGATTCACTCTGACACTGGATCCAACAAATCACTGTCTGAACTTCCTCCAGTTAAACTCAGACAAACTGAAACACAAAGAAAGTGTCATTAGGTTCCTTCAATCGCTGTCTAGAACCGACAAACCAAGTTATAACCTAGGGGTAAAAATGGGCTCAGAGTTTAACTTTAAGTCACATCATCAGTCTTTTATGAGCTTAAAAACAGCAGGAATCAGAGGTTTGGTTTCTAAACCAGACTCAGAGGATCTCATCCATCTATTTGTTTCCAGTAGGTTTAATTATTTTAATGGTTCTGAAGAAAAAGACCTGAAAACAGAAAATATGATGAGATTAATCCTGTGTTCAGGTCTCTGCCTGGGCTTCCTGGTTACCATGGTGAGGGTAGGAACGTATATCCTGGTTACCATGGTAAGGGTAGGAACGTAGATCCTGGTTACTATGGTGAGGGTAGGAACATAGATCCTGGTTACCATGGTGAGGGTAGGAACGTAGATCCTGGTTGCCATGGTGAGGGTAGGTGAGGGTAGGAACGTAGATCCTGGTTACCATGGTGAGGGTAGGAACGTAGATCCTGGTTACTATGGTGAGGGTAGGAACATAGATCCTGGTTACCATGGTGAGGGTAGGAACGTAGATCCTGGTTACCATGGTGAGGGTAGGAATGTAGATCCTGGTTACCACGGTGAGGGTAGGAACGTAGATCCTGGTTACCATGGTGAGGGTAAGACCGTAGATCCTGGTTACCATGGTGAAGGTAGGAACATAGATCCTGGTTACCATGGTGAGGGTAAGAACGTAGATCCTGGTTACCACGGTGAGGGTAAGACCGTAGATCCTGGTTACCATGGTGATGGTAGGAACATAGATCCTGGTTACCATGGTGAGGGTAGGAACATAGATCCTGGTTACCATGGTGAGGGTAGGAACTAGATCCTGGTTACCATGGTGAGGGTAGGAACATAGATCCTGGTTACCATGGTGAGGGTAGGAACTAGATCCTGGTTACCACGGTGAGGGTAGGAACGTAGATCCTGGTTACCATGGTGAGGGTAGGAACGTAGATCCTGGTTACCATGGTGAGGGTAGGTACGTAGATTCTGGTTACCATGGTGAGGGTAGGAACGTAGATCCTGGTTACCATGGTGAGGTTAGGAACGTATATCCCGGTTACCATGGTGAGGGAGGATTTTTTTTTTTATAACATTATTATAACATTATTCTATAATAATTAAATTTACATTTAGACATAAAAACATGCCTCAGACCTTCTTATAAATCTGTTTGTATGTCCGACACGGTCACACCAACCTGTCCAAACTCGTTTCATCTCTTTTCTGTCTGCTTTCAGGCAGAGTTTCAGATGAACGATTAACGAGGAAGCAAATCAAAGACAAGAAGCACCAATTTATTCTTAAAAAAAACGAACAGCAAAGCATTGAAACTGCTTTGATCTGAACGAAGCTTCAGATGCAGTCCTGACCGC